>JAJOZX010000715.1:1015000-1224874 GCA_023014485.1 Bathynomus jamesi | reverse complement strand
AATTGATTCCCATGGTTTCATTTTGTCCTTCGACATTCTACACACACAAAGCAATGAAGGGGTGGTCTTCGGGTTCAACCCTTGACTTAATCTGGCAAGCTCTCTCAACCTCAACATGAAAAGTAGACATACAATCTTTATGGTATCGGGCTTCTTCAGCCGGTAAATCTCCTTTCATGCCCAACAACCTACTGAGTACAACTTGTCCCTGCTCATCATTTTTCAGTTTACACTTTTCTATGAACACATCTTTGTAATTTTTTTTTTATCACCAAGCTTATCGGTCATAAACCTAGATGTTGGAATGCGGTATTGCACCGGAACTTTGATGTCATATTTTTCCGGTAATATACACTCACTGACTTTCAAACAAAAGAGTGTTTTTTAGGGTCATATACTGGGCCTTCACTGAGAACAGCACTACGTAGTCTTTTTGGCTCCACTGTAGGGGTATCACATTCTCTCTCTCTCATGAATGCTGATAAATTCCGCTTGGACACATAAGTGGAAACACAGTTCTTGTGACAAAGGATTTTTGCTCCATCTTCCAAGAGAGGCTCTAGTCTCGCTCGAACATCTGGCTGCCCTTTGATGTCGCTGCTCTCTATGATTTTCTGAATCCTCCCACAATTTGAAAAACCTTTCTGACCTCCGGGACAGCTACGCAGGAAATCCTTGAAGAAACATTCGTCTGTAGCTTTTGTAGAACCTGAAAAATAAGAATTTTGTTTACGCATTCTTCAGAGTACAAATCGCATTGAAATAGTTTATCCTCAGCAAATGAAAACTAAACAATGCTCACCTGGTATATTCTCCATATTCAGCAGTCAAAAAACAATTTTGGAATCAGCACAACCAAGACGTCATCAAACCACCAGGTGGGCAGCACCATTAGCAATAATCTCAACAACCTGAAAAAAATAAGAGGAATAATTAGACATATTGGAATTCACCTTACCATGGGGAAAGTAATCCCTGATTTCACTTTAAACCCTATAGAACTACTCAGTCTCGCCCAAAACCATAAAAACGACAGTAAGATCACCAAAATATCTCCACGGCTGCCCGGGATATGGGATATTACTTATTTCGGGGGGGCGTTTGACCTCCAGTGACCTTGAGTATTGACGAATGTGGGTCAAAACGACTCCCAAAGTATCTGCAACCCCTCCAGATCGACTCATCATCCTTAAAAACCCCTAGAAATGACACCAAGATCATCAAAATCCATCAAGTATTGACCAGGATATGGGATTTTTCAATTTTGCCGGCCATCTTAAAAAAGCCAAGCTGGGGTCACTGGTCAGGTGTACACCCGATGGATTCTTGAATGGGGTGGTATAAGCTTTCAAAATATGTAAAAATTTGCTTTATAACAAACAATGCAGGGTTCCAGTAAAATCAGGGTCTGTGCTACCGGACTAATAATCTAGTGGTTAAAGATCGGGGCTACTAGCCGGCCACATATTGGATTCGATAAAATCCGGTGTTTCGTTCTCAAGGAATGTGACAGATTGGCGTGCTTTATGAATAGGGGCTCCATGTTGTTGGAAAGTACAGTATATCTTTCACTCTATGTAACTGATATTCGACGAATTAGTGATGAAAGATGTACTTTCCAACAAGATGGAGCTCCTGTTTCACAGAGCACGCCAAACTGTTATATATATATATATATATATATATATATATATATATAATATATATATATATATATATATATATGATGAAAATAACTACGAAGGAAAAAGGAAACACAGAATGGTGCTCAAGCCCTTTCGTCTAATGACATCCTCAGGAACACTGAAATAAATAACAAGTTCGAGACTATATATATGTCACGAAAAAAAATAAAATAGAGAAATAAAAATTGTAGGAGGAGCATACAAGTTTATAAGGAAAAGCTACCAGAGTTTTAGCACTTTGCCCCTCTTGTCTAAATCTGTTCTGAACTAATTCAAAACAAGATCAAGGAAAAAAGTCTCTGGCTAATGTTAAAATTATTTGTAAGTTGAATAATGGCAGACTCAAGAATATTTCTATTAACTTGAGTGAAACAAAATTGAAGCATTATTCCAATTAATACAGTGGGATAACTCTGACAAATGGACGAAAAGGGCACTGGATGACTGTCCCGTTCTAACGGAATATTGTTTTACACGCGTGTGCCACATTCTTTACAATCAATTTTATAGATAATTCCTGAATTATTGGTAGGGCTATTTTTTACTGATATTTTTCACAATATTGTCGTATGAAAATACTACATTAATATTCAAAAGTTTAAGTACATTAGCAATGCCTATAAATCCTGGGAAAATGGAAGTACTAAAATATTCTTTGACAAGGTGCGAGGGTTATTATTCACACAATAGAAAGTTCGTTTTGCCTTGTTAAGACAAGATTCCAAAAAAGCAGTGGGGTAACACAAATCACTTCCAATACTGTTGATTTTTTTTCTAATTCGGCATTTATGTATTCCGGACTGGCGATCCTAAGAGCACGGAGAAATATTGAAGAAAATATGGCTTTCTTGATAGTGGACAGGCCAACATTCAAAAATCGACTTTGAACGGCGTTTTTTGTTAATTACAATTATTATTAATAGTTAAAACATGTATCACAATTAAGGTGACCAGAGTCTCAGTTTTGTGCGGGACAGTCCCGAATTTATGACATGTGTCCCTCTTTTCAAAATGTCCCGAAAATGTCTCGCATTTGGAGCAAATTTTCATAAATGTCCCGCTTTATTAAAATTACTGTTACATTAGACATTAGATGTCCTTTATGAATTAATAAAATTATGCCACATTCCGAATTCCAAATCTAAATACTAACTTGCAAACTGAACTGGTACGATACATGTCGCTGTGCGGCAGTGCCGTGATTCCAGACTAGTGTTTCAGTGTTTCATTAGCGGCCTCTGTGTAAAGTTGTGTTGTAGTGCAACGCTTTTATGTTTTTATGTTTGCTTAATTAATAACCTTAATTAATTTTTATCCCTGCATCCTTTTTTTTTTTTCTTTTGCAGCTAGGTTAAACTTTTTCGTTTGAAGGATAAGGAAAGTTATTAATTGTATCGTACGTAAGGTCGTAGGCCTAGTTTGACAACACAAAATGTCTAAAACTAAAAGGAAGTGTACATTTAATGCACATCTGCAGTCTAAATATCCATTTATTACAAAAACAACAACAGAAAGTGATGTACGGTGTGAGAAATGTAGAAGTGACTTCAGCATTGGGCATGGTGGGATTAATGATATTACTAAGCATCTTGGCTCAAAAAGAGACAAATCGGTTGATATCGGTGCTTCATCTAGTAAGATAGTGAGTGATTATTTTAAAAGTGTGACGCCGAGTAATAAGGATTTAGAAGTAGCTGCTGCTGAGGGTTTGTGGGCTTACCATACAGTCAGGGAAAAATCAAAGCTTCAGATCTACTGACTGTGCAACAAAAATTTTGAAAACATGCTTTGAACCAAAATTTTCATGTGCCAGAACAAAGTGCGAAGCGATTGTTTCAAATGTATTTGCACCATATGCTGAAACAGAATTAAAAAACAATTAAAGGATGCTCATTGCATAACATTGCTAACTGATGCAAGCAACCATGGAAACATCAAGTTGTTTCCTGTTTTAATTCGCTTCTTTCAGCCATATGAAGGTGCTCAAGTGAAGCTTATTGACTTTAAATCTGAGCCTGGAGAAACCTCAGATATTGTGGTGAAATATTTAACTGATATTATTGAAGAGCATGACCTGGGCAGAAAATTAGTTGCTTTCTGTGGTGATAACACTAACTGTAATTTTGGTGGTGCTGCAAGAAAAGGAGTGAATAACTTTCAGGAAGCTAAATGACTACATTGGTAGAGAACTAATTGGGATTGGTTGTTTTGCACATATTGTACATAATGCTGTTCAGTCTGCCAGTGACTGTCTGCCAATTGATGTGGAAACTGGTTGTAAAAATATATTCATATTTCTACATCTATACTGTTCGAGTAGAAGAGCTGAAAGAGTTTTGTGATTTTGTGGACAATGAATATAAACAGTTACTGGGATATAGTAAAACAAGGTGGTTGGCATTAATGCCTGCAGTTGAAAGAATACTAAAGTTGTTTCCTGGTCTAAGATCATACTTTCTGAGCCAAAGCAAGTGCCCAGTGATACTGAAAAACTTTTTTGAAAACCCACAATCAGAGATCTGGCTCAACTTTTGCACTGTCAAGCAGCCATCTTTCACCAAGTGGTTTTAAAGATTGAGGGTGAACATATATCAGTTGTGGAAGTGATGAGTGCAATTTCTGATCTGAAGGATAATTTGCAATCAAAGAAAGATAATGTATTTGTGCCACTCTCAGTCAGGAGTCTTGTAAACAAACTTGAACAAGATGGGTTGATTGATTCTAATGATTCCTTATCTGTAAAGAAAATATCAGTTGAGTTTTATGACACATGTGTTAAGTACTTGGATCAGTGGTCGGGTCACTTGCCAAACGTTGAGTGTATGTAGTGGGCTTTATTAAAACAAGTTCCAAAGTGGTCAGTTGAAGAGAAAAAAATGGATTTTGCTGCTGAAAAACGACTATTTGACCCCAAATTTGACACTGAATTATTTGATGAGTTCACATGTTTTGCAAAGTACATTAGTGATGAGAAAGTAGTAGAGTGGAATGCATGTAAATTATTAACAGACCAGCGCTGGGTGGAAGTATTCACTCATTTCAAGGCCAGAGATGTCAATCATCAACGAATGTCAGCATTAGTTCAGTTCATACTCTGTCTTCCAGGAACTAATGCTTCGACTGAACGAGCTTTCTCTCAAATGAATAAGACGTGGACATCTGAGGAAGCACAACTGAAAGTCTCAACTCTAAAAGCTTTACTTTTAACTAAAATAAACTTCAATCAAACCTGTATGGAGTTCTGCACTATGTTGAAATCAACTCCGGAGTTACTTCAGAAGATTTCATCTACTGAAAAGTACGGGAATTGAAAAGCAAGTACGATAATATTGTGTATTGGTATGTCATAGATATAAGCAATTCTCAGTTGAGTTAATTTTTTTCATAATTCAATACTCAAGAAAAAAATACAAGCAGTGAACTAAAATGACTATATTTTCAGGAGCCAAATGCGGGACACCTCTCTGATATATATATATATATATATATATATATATATATATATATATATATATATATACACAGGGTGCAGTGCCAATTTTATAGGTGCCGGAGCTCTGGTGGGCCTGACAAAAGCCTGCCATTTCCTATCCTGTTTCTATATATGCCACACGATGACTAAGTATTTCATGTTTGCACTCACTAATTATCATAAAATAAATATAATTATCAAGCAAATAAAGAAAAAAGAGCAATCATGTATTTTATCAATTTAAGAAGTTAAAACTACTTAGTGCTTACCAAATACCACCAGTGGGAAGTTTCACAATAATTTCCACAAAGGGTCAGGCGTGATATGTTTTCGGGGGACTGAAGCAACTCTTGTCCTGGTGTCATCTGCCGATCTGTGGTACCGCAGCCATGATATGGCATATGGCTCAGGATTCCACTGAACTAGAGGAGGTCCATGTAGTTTAACAAACATAAGCGCTGATACATGATTTATGAGAATTCTTGAGCGTGTTGTTGTTATTATCAAGTTCATGTGACTGAATTCCCTCTCACACTCAGCGTACTAATAGGAATAACTTGTGAACAGCTCAGTAATGGGTGTAAATCTTGGGGATGCGGCGCCCATGATCTTCCACATAGTCTCTAAAGGCATTTAGTACAGAGTAAGAAGAAAGCTTAAACCTCTTACAGAGAGATGAGATTTCAGCTTCTCCGTAATTAGGTGGTATTTCATCAGGCCAGTAGTCTTTTCAAGGACATACATTTCATTTAGCAGTGAATTATACATACTTTGTGGTTCAGAAGTTTGAGAACCTTTCATGGATGTTGTCGTGAACATACGGTGCTGCAAATTGTTCACAAGACTAGTAAGAAACTGTTGATAAAATAATTAATGGAGACAATTTTTTTGTTGCTTGTTATGGTAATTCCTCCAAACTTCCTCTTGCAGAGGTGCCGGAGCGGCGCTCCGGCACGCTCCGGCAGCACTGCACCCCTGTATATATATATATATATATATATATATATATATATAATATATATATATATAGAAACGACGTAAGTATAGAGGAGTGTTCTGCACACGAGGAAGAAAAATACGAACAAATGAAAAATGAGGTGACCGCCCGGGAATCGAACCCAGGATCTTCCGATTGCCGGTCAGATATGCTACCACTACACCACGGGCCTCGATCAGTCAGAAGTCGTAATTCTCCTACATAGGGCAGAAACCAATGCCTTGAGAGGGCACCCTCGCAAATCGGGAATATGTACATTTAACTGCAATGACCACGCAGTATATTAATGTATAGAAACGACGTAAGTATAGAGGAGTGTTCTGCACACGAGAAGAGAAATAACGAACAAATGAAAAATGAGGTGACCGCCCAGGAATCGAACCCAGGATCTTCCGATTGCCGGTCAGATATGCTACCACTACACCACGGGCCTCGATCAGTCAGAAGTCGTAATTCTCCTACATAGGGCAGAAACCAATGCCTTGAGAGGGCACCCTCGCAAATCGTGAATATGTACATTTAACTGCAATGACCACGCAGTATATTAATGTATAGAAACGACGTAAGTATAGAGGAGTGTTCTGCACACGAGGAAGAGAAATAACGAACAAATGAAAAATGAGGTGACCGCCCGGGAATCGAACCCAGGATCTTCCGATTGCCGGTCAGATATGCTACCACTACACCACGGGCCTCGATCAGGGTGCCCTCTCAATGCATTGGTTTCTGCCCTATGTAGGAGAATTACGACTTCTGACTGATCGAGGCCCGTGGTGTAGTGGTAGCATATCTGACCGGCAATCGGAAGATCCTGGGTTCGATTCCCGGGCGGTCACCTCATTTTTCATTTGTTCGTTATTTCTCTTCCTCGTGTGCAGAACACTCCCCTATACTTACGTCGTTTCTATACATTAATATACTGCGTGGTCATTGCAGTTATATATATATATATATATATATATATATATATATATATATATATACTGTATCTATATATATATATATATATATACATATATACTGTGTATATATATATATATATATATATATATATATATATATATATATATATATATACTGTATATATATATATATATAATATATATATATATATCTATATATATATATATACTGTATATATACTGTATATATATATATATATATATATATATATATATATATATATATATATATATATATACTGTGTATATATATATATTATATATATATATATATATATATATATATATATATATATATATAATGTTATAATGTTATAATGTTTCAGACCAACAAAGACCCTAGGATCCACTCATGGCTGGTCTACCTAACTGTGTTCGTAATCGTGTATTGTGTATACACATACGAGGAAAAGTGTAGGTGTGGCTGTAAAGACTGTACAGTAATGTAGAAATGTGTGTGCACCCATTATGGTCTCCCATTTAAAGGTGTTTTGGGGCAAGTGAAGATCATGAGTTTTTCAATACCTCACAGTACTATGGGGGGCACCGCTCGGCAGAGGAATCTCTTTAAATGGGGTGTGTAAGGACAGAGAGTATCCCCTAACCCAAGACGCTGCCTCCCTATATCCCACAACACTTGTGTTGAGCTGTGGGATCTATCCCACAAAGCCTTAATTTTACTACCTTAAACTATACCCTTTCTATCAACATGCGCGTCCAATCGATTCTTAAATGTTTATAGACGTGCTACTAATTACTTCTACCGGCAAACTATTCCAGCTATTTACTATTCTATGCGTAAAAAGTTTTTCGCAACTGCTGTCTCGAACCTTCTACTTGTCAACTTACACCCGTTATTTCTAGTCCTATTATATTGAGATATTTCGAAAAAGCTATCTCTATCTACGTTATCAAACCCATTCATAATTTTGAAAACCTGGATTAGATCACCCCTTAACCTCCTAGTGTCGAGTGTAGTCAATTTTAACTCTTTAAGCCTATCCTCGTACGACTTTGACCTAAGAGACGGAATCATCTTAGTTGCTCGTCTTTGAACTCTTTCGATTTTGTCTATATCTTTGCGCATATGCGGATTCCAAAATTGGACCGCGTACTCCAAATGGGGTCTAACTAATGATTTATAAAGAGGAACTATAATATCGCGCGATTTGTACTCAAAATTTCGAGCTATAAAACCTAACACTTTGTTCGCCTTATTGACCGCCGCTGTACTTTGTTTCGCTACTTTTAAATCACCAGTGACTATAACTCCTAAATCTTTTTCCTGCTCTACGCTTGTTAAATCTTTCCCTGACATACTATACGCAAAATTACCGTTACGCGAACCTATATGCATAATTTTGCACTTATCCACGTTAAATCTCATTTGCCATGTGACTGACCAATCAACGATTTTATTCAGATCTTCCTGAATTTTACCTCTATCTTCGTCATTAATCGCCCTACCACCCAGCTTCGTGTCATCCGCAAACTTTGAAAACTGTACTGACTAGGCCGACATCTATGTATATATATATATATATATATATATATATATATATATTATATATATATATATAATTATACTGTGTATATATATAAATATATATATATATATATATATATATATATATATATATATATGTATATGTGTATATATATATATATATATATATATATATATCAGAGAGTGTCCCGCTTTTGGCTCCTGAAAATATGGTCACTTTAATTACGATATTAAACAATATTAATGGACAATATTAAACAATATTAGTGGACATTAATCCTAGATTTTTTTAGTATGCCATTATTAATCGGGATTTCAACTTGGTTTTAAACAAATTTACATTCAAAATATTTTTTATATCGGCATGCAAGTCATTCCATAGTTTCAATCCAATGAAAATGGGTAGTTTTTGAGATGAAGACAATCTAAATTGAGGTATAACAAGCTTTGATCTATTTCTGGTCTGATACGAGTGGATTTCTTGATGAGTTACAAAATATCTATTTACCCATTGCAAATTAATGATTTTGTTCTTACACTTGTAAATAAAAATAAAATGTGCCAGTTTGGTTATATCGTTGAGCTTTAGTAGGTTTAGCTCTTTAAATAATGCACTAGAGTGATCAAGGAAATCAGCATCAGATAATAATCTTATTGCTCGTTTTTGGATGACAAAGATACCATTTAATGCGTTGTTAGGGTGTAGTATGTTATATAAGGAAGAACAAGAGTATGATAAAGAGTCAATAAAACTTGTTTAGGGACTACATTTCTAAGTTTAAACATTATAGCAACGCTCCTTGAAATCTTTTTCGCGATATAATTTACATGATCACTCCATTACAAATTCTTATCTAGCATTACACCAAGAAATTTTGTTACAGACTTACAGTACACTCCTTTATGGCGATTTCATTAACATTAAGTTCATCAAGATATACATTTCTTTTATTAGTAAAAATCATGAAATTTGTTTTACTGGTATTTAGGAAGAGTTTATTGGTGGTCAACCATTTTATTACACTGATGAATTCTGAATGAAATATATTCTTAGCTGGATTAACATCTTTGCAAGAAAAAGAGACAGTTGTATCATCTGCAAACATTATGAAGTTCAGTATATCAGATGAACGTGGAAGGTCATTTATATATAATAAAAATAACAGTGGACCCAGAACTTAGCCCTGTGGCACAACATGTTTGACAGCGCTTTAGTTGAGCAAACCTTATTTACTGAGACAAAATGATATCTATCGGATAAATAACTTTTAAACCAATCACTGATTGCTCCTCTAAAGCCGTAACAATATAATTTATTAAGTAGAATATTATGGTCTATTACATCAAACGCCTTACTCAAATCCATAAATATTGATATAATTATTTCTTTGTTCTCCTTAGCTATATTTACAATTTCCATAAGATTTAAAATAGCCATTTCCGTTGTTTTATTATTACGGAAGCCATATTGATTTGGAGATAATAAATTGTAGGATTCTAAATATCGCTGCACAGGGCCGGATTTAGGAGTGGGCAAAGTGGGCAGCTGCCCATGGGCCTCCACATCTTGGGGGCCTCCACATATTGACAAGCCATTATCAAAATAGAAAAAAACCGAAACTAGAAAAACCCGATAGATGATCAACAAAAAAACACGCGCATCCAATACCACTGTAGTACATAAACTTTTACCAATTACTATTTGTTGTGTACTGATTATTATTTTGTTTTTATTACTCTTTTAGGCCTACTCTCACTATAATGGAATACCCGAGTAACCCGAGGCTTTCATAGGCTGACCATACGTACCGTTTTGAACGGGACAGTAGTAGTCCAGTGTTCCCTCTAAGGTGTGCGCGTGTGCGCGCGCACACGCGTTGTGAAACCCGCGCACACAGCAAAATAAAATGCGCACAGGCTCAAGCGTATCATGAGTCACGACAGTAAATGAAGTAATTTAAAAAGTATACCGTCACACAAGGTCTGACCATTTGCATCAACATACTGTATAGTCGTTCTTTTAAGTATTAACCCCTTCCGCCCGACTTCGCTGACGTCCGCGCAATTAAGCAATACGGATTTTTTTTACTCTATGTATTTGCATTTTTTCTTTTATACATTAACGCATTGAATATAAACCTTCTCTTTCTTATTTTTGCATAAAAAATAGTAATTATCTCATAATTCCTATTTTGTGAATGGATGAAATTATGTATTAATCTTGATAGTCTATTTTAAATTGCTAAATGCTAAAAATTGTTTTGAGAAATGATAACTAAAATAGTCATTTTCATTTAGTTATTTTTATTTTATTTATTTTGTTGAATTTTATTTTACTACTTTTTATTTTATTCATATTTTTAGAATGGATAAAATGTTTTCTTTTTTAAGAATATATAATATTGTAAACAGTTTTTTAATATCCATTTAATAGTACCGTAATGATCAAGCTATTACCTTATGGAAATAATATTTATTAAGTATTTAATATTTATATATATTTAATTTTGAAGATAATAGCGCTCAGAAAAGTTTGCACAATTTTTCACCATGAATCTAAATGGATGCACAACGAAAATTTCTTGCGCACACGGACTAAAAAAAGTTAGAGGGAACATTGGACAGTACCGTTTTTTTAATATTTCCTGGCGTCCCGTCGTTTTAATAAAAATGTCAATTTTGTCCCGTTTTTAATAAAAACTATAAATATACTTTAATATTGGTCAATCATAAATTATTATTCATAACCTATAAGACTTTTGTAATATTGTAGAGTTTATTCTTTGTCTTCCAGGAAGTACAGCACCTGTTGAGAGAATATTTTCTGTTATGAACAGTATGTGGTCAAAGGAGAAATCTAGATTAAGTGTTGAGACAATGAGGGCTATGTTAGTTGTAAGACAAAATTGTGTCATGGAGTGTGAGAAGTTTTATGATAAGGTGTTGAAAGACCGAAATTTGCTGCGTAAGATTACTTCATCGGAGAAATATTCATGGTACGATCGTGGTGAAATACAGTCCCCCTCTACGTCTACCTAAATTTTTGTATGGGTTCTGTCACTGAAGAATAATTGTAAGCTCAATATGTTTATGTACTTACTTTTTCATGAATACAGAATATTACATAACCCCCGTCCCTTTTTTGCCATCCCAATGTCCCGTTTTTGTCTCAAGGAAATATGGTCAGCCTAGGCTTTCATTTTTTGCAGAAATGAGTGGAATGGACAGACACAAGAGTGCACGATGTTTTGAAAGTGTATGTATGTTAATTATATTATAAATCTTATGGATGACTTCAATTATGTCTTCCCCTAAGGTAGGGGGGCCTCCACATGGAGGCTGCCCAGGGCCTCCACACGTCTAAATCCGGCTCTGTCGCTGCATTCTACTTTTTACAACTTTTTCAAAAACTTTGCTGAACACAGATAATGAACACACCGGCCTGTAATTTGTTGCTAGTGTAGGATCACCCCTTTTAAAAAGGGGTGTTATACAACCAGTTTTTAGCAATGATGGAAATATTCCTTTGGAAATACTTTGATCGATAACACAGGTCAAGAAAAAAAATTTTTTTTTCGTTGCCAAGGAAATTCGTACGAATTTAGGGTATTTTGGGGTTGCTGAATTCCAAAATGAAAGTAGTTTTTCCGATTTGGCTCTAGTTCTTGAGATAATGAATACCTTCAATTAATAGGAAACGTAACCATAACGCGTGCATATGGGAAACTACCGGAACATTCTAGATGGTGAGACCGAATAAAATGCCATTATGTATTTCATGTGTTTACTTTTGTATGATTTGAGACAATTTCAATGCGATTTGTAAGTAGGCTCCGCCTGAACATTAAATGTTTTGCATTTTTACGTGTTTCAATGGGGTACCAATTATCTCATAAATTAGAGCCAATCTAGCAAAACCGATGTCATATTCGGAATCAGCACCACAAAGTTACCCCAAAATCACTCTAATATGATTGGCAATAAAATGAGTGTTGACCAGTGTAATTTTAGCCAAAGTTACAGATATCTTATCTTTAACAAGTTTCGATATAGGTACAGGAATGTTATGAATGTTATTTTTTGTATTTTTTAATTTACCAATAATATTCTGGACCTCAGTAGAGGTAGCAGGAACAAAAGAAAATGAATTTAGTGGGCTGGGTGGCATATATTCTAGAGGTGAGTGATCATTATTTATTAATTGTGCGCAAAGCTTATCCGCTATTGAAGTAAAGTGTGCATTTAAAGAGTCTGCAATAGCAGTATCAACAGTAATTTCTTTATTATCAACATTTAATTTCTCTATTGAATTTTTCTTAATTTGTTTTCCGAGAAGATTGTTTATGGTTGTCCAAGTGTTTTTCATGTCTCCTTTATGTTTGGAAAATTGATTGTTATAATAGTTATATTTTGCAATTTTGATTAAATTAGTTAATTTGTTTCTGTATTGAGTATATTGTATTTTAGGAATTTTGCTCTGCAATTGCAATTTGAATAATTTATCTCTGTTCTTTATTGAAGTGATAATTCCTGGAGTGATCCATGGATTTGCGACACTTTTGGGCGAAACTGTTTTTCTCCTTAAAGGAAAGCAAATATTAAAAATATGGAATAAAGTGTCATAGAGGAACTGAAACATATGATCTGGGTCATTCAAAGGTTCGTCACAGTCAAGTCGAGTATTTTTTACAGCCACAATAAATTTTCTTTTGTAAACCTCTGAGAATATTCTGTAATCAATAGTTGTTTTGTCCGCAGCCTGAACAATGTTATTGAATATAGCGTAAGTAGGAAAATGATCACTGATGTTAGTGGTTATAATTCCAGAATTTTCGAGGGCATTGCTATTTACAAATATATTATCAATCGTAGATTCTGTTATTCGATTGCCATAGTTGCAGACTCGAGTGGGTTTGGTAATAGAATGACTAAGATAGAAAGAATTCATTAAGTTTAAAAATTTATGAGAGATTGCTTCAGATTGCAAATTGATGTTGAAGTCTCCCGCAACTATGGCATTCGATTTATGAAAGTTGCATAACATGTTATCTAAGTGAATTAAAAAGCTATTGATATTAGTATTAGGTGGTCTATATATTGCCTGGACAGAATATACATTACCTTTGTCTTTTATATTAACAATCAGGTTTTCATTGTCACTATTACATAGCTGGTGGCATCCATGCTAAATCAATGTACCTGTGGGTGAGGAATAAAATGCAGGTGGATGCTACTCTCGCTTTTGGCTTTGAGGTAATTTTCGAGGTCAAACTGCAAAAATTATATTTTCTAATTTTAATTTAAAAAAGTATTCTCAGCCAAATGTTTCATTTTGCCACACTTAGTGATAAAGAAGTATGATGACACGCTTATTCAAATTCAAGTTAGTCACGACCGAAATTGAGCTAAAAATTTGTGATTTTTTATTTTAATTGGCGAAAAAAAAACATTGAGCAAGTCTGTTTGTCAAAACAATTTATTTTAATATGATTAGTGCCTAATAAGTTTGATGGCATGAATTAAGTACTCACAGTAACAGAATTATCACAACTAAATCACAAAGCAGTAAATATTGCCCCATAACTATACAGTAGGGTGGCCCACTTTTCAATTTTTTTTGAAAAGTATAGGTGATCGTGGTTTTTCCCATTATTTGGCACTATACTAGCACATTGGTACCATTTTTACAAAAAATTGATCAATATTTAGGGGTCTCGCATCGACCTTGAAATTACTAGTTTTTTTTTTAAAATGCGTACTTTTTAACTTTTTACTGAATCAAGATAAATCATTAAGTAGGGATGTTTTCTGAATCCTCTTAATGAGAGAAGTCGTTTGGTGTGCCTGCTAATGTCATACGACTAACGGTTTAAAGGTTGTGCCTGTACACAGGTAATACCAATGTGCTAGTATCGTGCCAAATAATGGGAAAAACCAAGATCACCTATACTTTTCAAAAAAATGTGTCACCATACCCGGGCGGAATGTATAATGTATATAGGTAATTAGAAAATGCACTATGCCTGTGCCAGGTACCTAACCTATTTCTTTTTTTGCAGATCATAACATTTTGAAATTCTGTCTGAGTTTCTCATCCTTTGTCATGGACAAATCGATGGCAACCATAACTGGAAGAACTCTTGAAGCTACAAAGAGAGTCATCAAAAGGAAAGGCGAAAATAACATCGCTACCTTCTCTAAGATCGGCCTCGGAAATTTTTTTAGTTGGCCAACCGTCGTCCTCCATCGGTGGTAGCAAATTGCCAACAACACGGCAGGTTTTGCAATACTTCTTCAGTGTTATCCAGTACACTGCTAACAGGAAAGACGCATTCAAAGAAACCGTAAACAACGTCTTAAAGTTTTGGAACATGGCCCGCATTAAAACAATCACAAAGCTCAACTGCGAACGGAAGCTAGAGGCATTGTGGAAAGAGTGGCACTTACTCCAAAAGAGCAGAAAACGAGAAACTGACGCCGGAGGAAAACGGCAGAAGTTTTCGGACAGTGTGGACAAGCTGTGGGATATCGGAGCATCTGACGCTGTCGAAGATATAAAGAAGAATCGACTGCTGTCCGACAAGGACAAGAAAGAGACATTGACTTGTACCTCGATCAACGTGGTCCTCGGGTGGCAACGATGAGCGGGAACGATAAAGTTTTCGCTGTAAAAAGAAAGCTACAGGAAGGAAGAAAACGTCCTCGCCAGGAGCCGCAAACCTCAAAGTGTGCATACGAAACCGGAGATGAGGTTTGCGGCTCCTGGCGAAGACGTTTTCTTCCTTCCTGTAGCTTTCTTTTTACAGTGAAAACTTTATCGTTCCCGCTCATCGTTGCCACCCTCGGACCACGTTGATCGAGGTAGAAGTCAATGTCTTCTTTCTTGTCCTTGTCGGACAGCAGTCGATTCTTCTTTATATCTTCGACAGCGTCAGATGCTACGATATCCCACAGCTTGTCCACACTGTCCGAAAACTTCTGCCGTTTTCCTCCGGCGTCAGTTTCTCGTTTTCTGCTCTTTTGGAGTAAGTGCCACTCTTTCCACAATGCCTCTAGCTTCCGTTCGCAGTTGAGCTTTGTGATTGTTTTAATGCGGGCCATGTTTCAAAACTTTAAGACGTTGTTTACGGTTTCTTTGAATGCGTCTTTCCTGTTAGCAGTATACTGGATAACACTGAAGAAGTATTGCAAAACCTGCCGTGTTGTTGGCAATTTGCTACCACTGATGGAGGACGACGGTTGGCCAACTAAAAAATTTCCGAGGCCGATCTTAGAGAAGGTAGCGATGTTATTTTCGCCTTTACTTTTGATGACTCTCTATTTGTAGCTTCAAGAGTTCTTCCAGTTATGGTTGCCATCGATTTGTCCATGACAAAGGATGAGGAACTCAGACAGAATTTCAAAATGTTATGATCTGCAAAAAAAGAAATAGGTTAGGTACCTGGCACAGGCATAGTGCATTTTCTAATTACCTATATACATTATACATTCCGCCCGGGTATGGTGACTCATTTTTTTGAAAAGTATAGGTGATCGTGGTTTTTTCCCATTATTTGGCACTATACTAGCACATTGGTATTACCTGTATACAGGCACAACCTTTAAACCGTTAGTCGTATGACATTGGCAGGCACACCAAACGACTTCTCTCATTAAGAGGATTCAGAAAACATCCCTACTTAATGATTTATTTTGATTCAGTAAAAAGTTAAAAAGTATGCATTTTTAAAAAAAAACTAGTAATTTCAAGGTCGATGCGAGACCCCTAAATATTGATCAATTTTTGTAAAAATGGTACCAATGTGCTAGTATAGTGCCAAATAATGGGAAAAACCACGATCACCTATACTTTTCAAAAAATATTGAAAAGTGGGCCACCCTACTATACAGTTTACACACTAGTAACATCTACAAGTTCACGTTTCTTGATGAACGGCACTGAAATGCTGCACTGACAGTCACAATTGTGTGGATTGCAATCACTTAAGAACAGAGTTATTAGTTCCTTACAGCACATTCCAGCTTCTCTCGATTTCAGCCCGGAAGAGAGACAGATCTACTGTCCAGCTGGGTTACAGCAACCGCTGTCGTCACAACCACAAGCTGTCGTACACTTCATCCTTTTCCCGAAGCAGTTACATCTAGCTATCTTGCACTTTTTCTTGCAACCACAAGCAACAAGCTCCAGCCAGGCTTCAGGGATTGGAGGAAGGCTTGTCCACACTGGTAGGAGGCTCCCATCTTCCAACTTCCAGGCTGAAGTGTCCACCGGATCTTCAACATCTACATGCTCTTTGTCAGCCTGGAGCCATATTTTGACCTGATAGTTTGCCGCTTGGCGTGGAGCTCCAGGGCATCCTTTGTCGGTGGGAGCAATTCCAGAGTCTTCTTAGCTTCCCAAAAAGGTGAACTCTGGCGTCATCAACTGGTGTGTTGTTCCGGAGTGCCATACAAATGACACACAACCTTCTCAATATCTGCGATATCCCCATCTCGACCAATGGCGTGCAGCAGGAGTGGGTAGTCACTGAACACCTTCCAACACTTCTTTTTTCCATGACCACTGAAGGGCGAGACTGTGTCACACCAGGTCAAAACGTGGAAGCTGACCAGGTTGTCCCTGACTGGGGGCGACAAACTCTTGAATACATCGTGCACGGGGTAGCATTTTCGGTTCTTGGCCGTTCCGCACAGCATCCACACTTCAGCGACCTTGGTGCAAACGAAGTGAATCAGCAGCACCATTACATCAGTATCTCTGCACACTACCAGTATTCGTTCATAGCCCTGGGACGCTGCATCACATGAGTGAAGGATGAGCCTGGTGTCCGCCTCTTCATGGTTGCTATGCAGTGGAACGTCATGTCGCCTGGTTGACCGTACTTCAGTGGCTTCAGAGAAGCCACCCCCTGTCACCAGCTGACATCTTTCTTGAAGATCTCTGCCCTTCTCAGTGATGACGTTAGACAGAAACAAGGCTAGGTCAGCCTTGTTTGTATCCAGGGCCATGAAGTTTTTCCACACTTCAGGCAGTGGAACTTGTGGGCCATCAATGACTTTCCGAATCGGTTTCTTCTTGCTTGCACGCTTTGTCCTGGTAACTGCTTTGATCGATCCTTCCCCTGCGTACCGATCAAAGATGACATCAACTCTTGTTGTGTGTTCATTGAAATAACTCGTCACGGCCTTGAAGAACACTTCAGCATAGTCGCCGAATGTCCGACAGCCGCCAGGCTTGCCAAGAGCTTGGATGAGTGCATGGCCATCTATCATCACACAGGTCTTCAGATCAGAGGTTGGAACCTCTGAGCTTATGGTCTGCTGAGCCATCAGGATGTTCATCAGCTCAGACTTCGATGTCGAATTCATCTCTCCTCCTGCCTTCGCCAGACTAAATGGGACTGGGGACAGTTCATGCTTCAAGACGTTGACCATCTCCACCATGCGACCTGCGGTCGCGGCATTCAGGAGCCGCTGTAGTAGCTTTCTGTCAGCTTTGATGGTCTTCTGCATGTTCTGCTTGGTGGAAACTGTAGCTTTGTACACATCAGCGAAGGTTTTCGACCGATGTTTCTTCATCGTTTCATGGAAGCCTACTATCTGTTCAATCAGTCTCTCCTTCATGAAGCCGATTACATGCTGCTTTCCTCGATCCTGAGCTGTCAGCAGGTTCTCCACAACATCTGTGGGTGCAGTGTCTTTGGTTGCCAGTGAAACAAGTGGGATGTTAGTGGCGGCATCTGTATCTCCTGCTTCACTCACGTGAACTCTGAAGACGTCAAACTGCTTCAACTGCTGAACTAGCTTCATGACATCATGAGCGTCACGCCTAGTGCGAGAAGGCAGACTGTCAACCCGAGTGAAGGTGGCTTCCCCATCATCATCTTGAAGATTGAAGAGGCATCTTGTGTCTTGAGAGATGCGTGACCGCTCTGACCATGTGATGCAGAACCTGTCTCTTGCTTGGTCATTCTTTGTGATGCCGATGATACCATTGTGCATCTTGCATGTACGATTTATCCATTCGGTTGCCTGATCAGCTGGAACTTGGTTGAAGCGCTTCGCCGTCCTCTTGACGACAAAGTTCCCATTACAGAACTCTGCATGAACTTCTGGTGCTGACTTCTCAAGACCTCTCATATCAGCCAAGTAGACCGGCCCCCAACGTGCATAGTTTGTGTGGTCATAGATAGTTAGCCAAGGCAGCATTGCAGCAAAGGCTTCTATGTGGAGACTCCACATGCCATCTCTCTGAGCTCTGATGAAGGCCAGTAGGATCTCTACCATTTCCATGTAGGATGACCACAGCATGAAGTTGGGATTTTCAGAGTGCTGGTCATTGAATTCCTCCATGAGACTGTGGAATTTCTCATCTGCCAAAACGTCTGAGAAGTTGTCAACAGCATCGCGCATCTCATCTATGTCAGCTCTGTCTTTGAAAAGCGAAGCAACATTGAGGGCAAGCTGTTTGACGTTCTCATCTCCGTTGCCAGTTGCAGCCAGCCATGACTCAAACATCTGCCACTTGATGCGCCACAGTGCCTCATACGTCAGCTGGTGACCTCTCACAGCTCGGTAGTAGGCCTTGCCGTCCAGCATTGTCTCAGTGGTGTTAGCCGCGTACACACCTGCCTCTGTCCATAAGTCATCAAGTCCCACACTTTCCATGTGTTGACCAATGGCTTTCAGAAAGTTGAAGCAGATATGGAGGCCTCCCATGAGCAAGACCACGTTGGCAAATTTCGAGTTTGCCCAGACTAGTTCCTTACCCCTGCTGTACAGAGGCTGATCAGCAGTGATGATGGTGTACTTCTGGCTGACATACTCAGAAATGGCCATGAAGTGATTGATGACGGTGGTCATTGTCATCTGCTGGTGCCTGCAGGATTGGCAACATCCCGGCGGTCGTTACTGGTGGATCCGCAGTGCTGACAGATTGATTGAATGCTCCCCAGCTTGGAACGGACATCGCTTCATCATGGATGCGTGACACCACCCAGGCCAAGTCCTTGGCACGTGCCCGGTCCCTCTCAGGTTCATGTGACAAGTCGTCTATGTCAGTGTCGTAGCCAGGAGATGGCCTCTTGCCAGATGGGAGGATAGCCTGGTCCAGCCTTTGGAACTCCTGTAGGTCATCAGGTTTGATAGATTTCGATCTCTTGTGCTTGCCACCCTTTTGGCCATGACTCTGCTGTGGAGGGGGCCTCTCTGCCATACCATCAGTTGAGTGCTGTGGAAGGTGTTCTTCCCGTCTAAGGTTGACTCCAAGACATCTATGTTGTCACAAGAGCAGTGAATCATTCTCTCTTTGACGATGGTGTCAGGGATGTAGACACATCCATTCTCAGCATACCTCTCCAGGATGTTCTGAGCGATGGTGGTGTCTATCCTTCTTACAGTGTCGATACCAATAGTGTGATTTGCCGCGTGGAACAGATCTAGGAGTGCTTCTGAGCGGGTGGCTTGGTGCAGAGTAAGACCCAAGCCCACATGCTTTGGTGTCAACTTTCGTCGGTTGGAGACTGCATAGACTATGTCCTGGGCAATGCTACACACACTCTGCTTCACTTTCTGGTCCTCTTCACTTCCCTCATCCACAGCATCCATTCCCCAAAGAGCAATCGTAGAAACAGGTACAGACTGTCGGGTATGACGCGATCAACATGTTCCTGATCAAGACCTTGCCATGTCTCGGAGTGTCCAGGAGTTTCAAGATCTTGTCGAACCTTCAGAGCCACGTGTACCATATCTTGGAATATGCTGCTAGTGACACACATGCGGACATCAACATCTTCATCTTCAGTAGACTCAGAGGTGACAGGACCTTGTTCACAAGACTTAGCCAGTGCTTTGGAGATGATGAAATCTGAGCTCTCTCCAGGGTAAATCAGCAGCGGGCCCCTTGACAATGGGCGTACATAGCTGGCGTTTGATCCAAGCAGCCTTTGAACATCTTCGTAGAACGTTGTTCTCCTGGAGTATTTCACGGTGATGCCGGTGTCATTACACATACTCTCGTATCTGTCCCAGACGTCTCCCATGTCGTATACGTGACCACGAGACAGGCCTACTGTCAAGTCTTTGCACAGCTTCGTCATGCACTCATTTTCAGGCCCTTGCTGCTCCTCTGACACCGCTTGTTTTCTAGTACGTCTCTCAAATGTCACCAAACATGCCAGATGATAGCAGCCTTCAACTGCAATCACATCACTCACCGCTGACAACGGTATGCTCATGACAGGGTCGTGTTTGGCACGCTGGATCAAGTCATCTGACTTCTCCATTGTCTCCACCCTGTGCAGTTTCTTTGTGGTCTTTTGGCAAAACATGCAGAGGGTCCAGTCAATCACTGGTGTTGAACGTCTACGCTTTGGGGGAAAAGCCTGAGAGCCTGCACTTTTTGTGGTCGCCGATGCACCCATGGTCTGCTGCTGACTTCGCAGCCTTTTGAGTTTGCCTTCAGAGGTGAATAAAGAGTAGCATGATTTATGCCACTTGAGTTCCAATGCATTGAAATCATCCTTGGAATGACTTTCCAGTCTTTGTAAAACATCAAGATAGTAGGTATCTCCCAGGTTCTTTCTCTCATCGCCCACAGTCATAGTTTTTGCTTTTCCTTCTGCTGATGCTGTGCGCAGATCACCAGCGCTGCTTTGGCAGAAGAAGCAACAATCCTCACTGACATCCTGACGTTTCCTCTTGCGCATGATGACAGCTACAGGGTCCATTGCTGATGAGCTCCCTATCTGCAAAGACAAGTGGGAATGGCAGTATGTAGTAGTACCAGTGAATTTTCTGAGAAAAATATTGGATGAATTCTTTTTCTCGATTTCTGTACCAGTAAAATGACGTCCCGGAGAAAGCAAGTTCTTTGCACAAGTCTGGATCCCAAAATCTCTGAAGAATTCTTCGGGAGACACAAATCTCTTACCAAATCATTAAGTTCACCTTGTGTAAACAATTGGAGTTCACCAGATGTTTCGGTTTGAAAACAATCAATATCATCGTTTCCATCGTCATCAGACACCGAATCAAATGAAGTTATATCAAGAGTATTTGGTTTAGTAAGTACAGGTATACCAGGTCCATGAGCAGCAGGTTTTATAGCAGACTGAAAGTTTGGATAAGAAATTTCCTTTTTATTTTTAGTATTGTAGCCTTCCACGTTACATGAACAAAAATAGCAGTCATTGCTGTGATTTCTAGGCTCACGCCAGACTATTATAATCCTAAAAGGTAAAGAATCCTTTTTACCTTTACTCCACAGTCTAAGTTGTGCAACACAAACACTGCAAACTTTATGCGGAACCCATGATTTGTCTTGATCCCAAGTTTCATTCCGAAGTACGTATAGCATGCTTTCTTGACGAAATCTGTAATATCTCGCTTTTGTTTTTTCAAAGTAAATTTTCCACAACTTTAACCTATAACCTCGCACGCACTAGGTAGACTGACTCATCTCGTGGATTGTCAATCACTTATATACTAGCGGTGCGTTTCTCGAATGTTCTAGAAGACGCTATGACGTCACTTCTGATCTGGAAGCATTTATAGGCAGTAGTTTTTAATCAAAATTTAATGAGTCAATTTTAATGAAAATTATTTTCATATGTAATATGAAATATGACATTTTGTGAAAAATTTGTACTTGATGGCGAAAAATGAATATTATTTTCGGAATCAGCGTGCAAAAATTAGTACACAAGTGCTAAAATATTTCGGACAACAAAACCATCGCAGGCCTGTGTTATTGATTCCAGTTGCTTACCAACAACAGACGTTAAACTGATTGGCCTATAATTTCCCGCCGCACCTTTATCGCCTTTCTTAAAAATAGGTGTTACATTTGCAACTTGAAATTATCTGGTACGCACCCTTCAGAAATATTTTCGTTAAAAATAACGAAAATATCACGACTTAACCTAACCAATTATCAAGGGCGTACAGTTGATCTATTAGTAAATAGTAAATACTATTCCAGAAACAAACAATGTTATAATTAATAATAGATCAATTGTACGCCCTTGATAATTGGCTAGGTTAAGTCGTGATATTTTCGTTAGTTTATATTCTGTCAAAACTCAGATGGTAGACTGCTCGAAGCTAGGTAGACCGCACACTTAACCAGCACCAATGCTTTCTTTTAAATCTTTTAGTTGTATGGGATATATGGAATCCGGCCCCGGTGATTTACGCATTTTCATTTTAGCAATATAGCGCATTACCTCCCTTTCACTAACCACAATATTATTTAAAGTATTACCATTATCAAAAGGTATTATGTCTGTGACTGTAGGGATATTCATTATATCTTCTATTGTAAAAACTGACGTAAAAAATTCGCTTAGCAGAGTAGCCATTTGCTTGTTTTCAGAAACTAGCTCTCCGTCAGGGTTTTTCAACGGCCCCGAGACACTCTTTACTGGATTCCTATTATTGACGTATTGAAAGAATCGCTTGGGGTTTTCTTTGCCGTCACTTAATCTTGTACGGTACACATTCCTCATTTATAGTCCTAAATACTGTTTCAAACGATTCCCACATTAGTTTTGAGTTGGAGATCCCCATTACGTTTTCACAAGTGACGTGTGACAATTCATTTCGAAATTTACAAAAGTCTGCGTGCTGGAAGTTAGGAATTTTAGTCGAGTTAGCTGGTTTCGAGTGACTTACTGAGAGGACAAACTCTACCAAATTGTGATCGCTATTGCTTAACGGTTCTATTACTTGAAGATCCGTGATTAGCCTATCATCCATAGTTATTACTAAATCTAAAATACGGTCCAACCTCGTAGGTTCCCCAAACTTTTGAATAAGAAAGCTATCCTCGAGAAAATTAACTAAATGATTACTTTCCGCGTCTCCCTGCATTGTATTGTAATCCACTTTGGCGCAATTAAAGTCACCCATAACTAAAGCCTGCTCACTACCTATTATTCTCTTAAATTCACGATATAACGCTTCGTCCGTACCAGCTGTTTGATTACGGGGCCTATATATAACGGCAACAACAAGTTTGAAATCGTCCAATTTAAGTTCTGCTATAGTCAAATCTATCGGTTCTGGAATTCTGTGCTTTACTTCTATAACGTTCGCAATATTATCTTTGATATACTGTATAACATAACAACACTTCCTCACCTACCTATTCTGTTTTTAAGGTCTATAACAGGTCTATAACCTCTAATTTGATATCCTCCTACAAAGTCACGTGATTCAGTGCTAAGCTACGATTCATTTATCGCAATTAAATCATAGTCTTTACAAGCAATTAAAGAAAAAAATTCGTTTATTTTATTTCGCAGACTACGAACATTTAAGGATAAAACCTTCAAATTGTTTGTAACCGCGATACCTTCGCGCGCGCAAGGGAATTTTAAGGAAATTACGCCGGGACCGTTCGAGTTACGGCAGCCTGAAAAGAAGCTGTGATGAGCCAAAATAAACGCGTAAGCAGCAAACTTTCCTTTACAGCGACTGCAAGTACTTGACCGGGTGCCATGCTATTAACTAATTAAAAGACGAGCATTTGGAATTTAATAGCGAGTTAATAATAGTAATCTAATAACGACGTAAATCTCCTAGAATAAGTAAGGAGCAATTAATAAATAAAACGTAGATCTACCGCGTGCTTATTGTGACGTCACTTGCGCAAGCTCGCAAAAATGTTCTTCAAACGCAGAAACAGGTTCCTGTAACCCAAATTTATACCAAATGAATACAGTATATTAAATGCAAAAAACTTCACTTTTCTACGTGAAGGTCAAAATATGATAATGAAAACCCACTCTAATAGACAGAGTTTATTTTCACAATAGTTTCGATGCCGACTGGCATCCTCTTCGGGTGGATACAGAAAAACGAATGATCCAAAAACAAGAGGGAAAGCCATCCAGGGACCATTAAGAAATTCGCACCTAGGTTAGATCCCGTTCTCCCGACATCGGAAGGGCATTTTTATTAAAGGGACCCGCTTATAAGTACATTCGCACAAATTTAAAACTATCTCCTTGTTCTATACATACAGATTCTATTATTTTATTCTTTAAATTTTTTTTTACATAATTATTACATTTATTATTACATTTATTACATTTAATATTGCATTATTATTTATTGCAGAAATTATAAATTTATTATTACATTGATTATTACATTGTTGTTTATTAAACAGAAATTACAAACCGAAAACGAATGAAAAAGGCGAGAAGGAAACAATCCAGAGACCATTAAGAAATTCGCACCTAGGTTAGATCCCGTTCCCCCGACACCAGAAGGGCATTTTATTAAAGGGTCCCGCTCATAAGTACATTCGCACAAATTAAAACTATTTTCTTGTTCTATACATACAGATTCTATTATTTTGACATAATTACTGCATTTATTATTGCATTTGCGTTTTCTAACATTTATTATTATTACCTTTACACTTATTATTACATTTATTTTATTACCTTTATTATTACTTTATTGCATTTACATTTATTTCCACATTTATTACTTCCATTATTACATTAACATTTACGTTTATTATTCCATTTACATTTTACCGAAAAACGAGTAAGGAAACAATCCAGAGACCTTTAAGAAATTCAAACTTAGGTTAGAACCCGTTCACCCGACGCCGTAAGGGATTTTTTGACCAAGAATCTCATTAGAGGGTCCAGCTTATAAGTACGTTCGCACAAATTAAAATTATCCACTTGTTCTATCCATACAAATTCTATTATTTTTCGTTTGACATAATTATTGCATTTATAAAGTAACTTACTTGATTCCCAATCTATAGCATGATCATTTTGGCTGGCGTCAGAAAAAATTGCATTATTGGTATTACAACTTCTGAAGGTATATTTGTGTTCTGTAATACGGGTTTCAATATTTCTTCCAGTTTCTCCTACGTATACTAAATCACAACATTTACAGGGAATGCTGTAGACACAGGCTTGTTCCTGTTTAAAACAGGAACAAAGCCTGTGTCTACAGCATTCCCTATAAAAGTTGTGATTTAGTATACGTAGGAGAAACTGGAAGAAATATTGAAACCCGTATTAAAGAACACAAATATGACTTCAGAAGTTGTGATACTAATAATGCAATGTTGGAATGTGGAAATAAATGTAAATGCAATAAAGTAATAATAAAAGTAATACAAAAAATGTAATAATAAGTGTAAAAGTAATAATAATAAATGTTAAAAAACTTAAATGCAATAATAAATGCAGTAATTATGTCAAAATAATAGAATCTGTATGTATAGAACAAGAAAATAGTTTTAATTTCTGCGAATGTACTTATAAGCGGGACCCTTTAATAGAATGCCCTTCTGGTGTCGGGGGAACGGGATCTAACCTCGATGCGAATTTCTTAATGGTCTCTGGATTGTTTCCTTCTCGCCTTTTTCATTCGGTTTTTCGGTTTATAATTTCTTTATAATAAACAACAATATAATAATGAATGTAATAATAAATTTATAATTTCCGTAATAAATAATAATGCAATATTAAATGTAATAATTGTAATAATAAATGTAATAATTATGTAAAAAAAAATAAAAATAAAAATAAAATAATAGAATCTGTATGTATAGAACAAGAAGATAGTTTTAAATTTGTGCGAATGTACTTATAAGCGGGTCCCTTTAATAAAAATGCCCTTCCGATGTCGGGAGAACGGGTTCTAACCTAGGTGCGAATTTCTTAATGGTCCCTGGACGGTTTTCCCTCTTGTTTTTGGATTATTCGTTTTTCTGTATCCACCCGAAGAGGAAACCAGTGGGCATCGAAACTGTTGTGGAAATAAACTCTGTCTATTAGAGTGGGTTTTTATTAAAATACAGTATATACTTAATTAGGTTAACGACGCAGGTTCTGCAAAAGAAAAAGTATTAATAAAGATGGATAAAAAAGAAAAAAAAAACAACTGTGCACTATTCGTCCGACTTTTTTCCTTTCCTTTTTTTTTTCTCACGAAGGGTGACCACAACCTACTTGATGATCGTCAACAAAGCAAAATCAACCTTATTGGACCACGTTTTGTAATAGATTGTAATTTTACACTCTCGAAGGGATACATATATATATTTTTTTAAGCATAGAATAGTAAATAGCTGGAATAGTTTGCCGGTAGAAGTAATTAGTAGCACGTCTATAAACACGTTTAAAAATCGATTAGACGCATATGTGCTACAGATCTACAGAAGCTAAGGCTAACAAAGGCCCTAAGATCCACCATAATGTTAGCCCGAGAGAAGGAAGAGAGTAGTGGGTTAAAAGAAGAGAATAAGGGGTTAAGTAAGTAGCAAAACGTATCATTCGTGGGTTAACATTCATTCAGAAAAAGAAAAAGAAAGACTCACCATCATCATCCGCCGGCCACTGCCGACAAGTCGGAAAAATAGTCGAAGACAATAGGAGAGGGGTGAAAGATGAAAAGAATTAAAATAAGAACGCTTACAAACCATGCAAACAGTCTTAACTAAACACTGTCATACCATCCAAACTACAGACATGCAAGCAAAGAGAGGATAAGAAAAGAAAAGTATAAAGAGTATTACAAAATTACAAAAAATGGGTTAGTTTACGCTACGAGCTACATCTAAGTTTGTGTTAGTCTAATTTTTTTTTAAATTTTATTGCCAGCATATCACACGCTGGCATGTCACAAGCTGGCATTAATCGTCAACAGACTCATCCTCGACCATTACCCCGAGAGCTCCTGTTGCTAATTGTTTTATTATTTTAAACACCGTTAATATTTTTAAAATGTCTATCTAAACGGTTTTTAAACATATTAAAGCTGGTAGAGTTCACGACGGATGCGGGAACATTATTCCATTTATCAGTTACTTTAAACATAAAAAAAGTTTTTAGCGATGTTAGTAATGAAACGTCTGCCACGTAACTTAAATCCGTTATTACGAGTATTGCTATTATCGAACGTGAACAGTTTGTCAAAATTTACGTTGTCGATTTTATTAACGATTTTGAAAATTTCAATAAGCTCCTCCTTAATCTCCTAGTTTCGAGTGAATGCAGGTCTAATTCTTTAATCTTATCTTCGTAAGACTTGTTGCGCAATGACGGAATTAGTTTCGTGGCACGACGCTGAACCCTTTCCAACCTATCAATATCCTCACGCAAATACGGGCACCAAAACTGAACGGCATATTCTAAATGAAGCCTGACTAGGGATTTGTAAAGGGGCAATATAATATTCTTCGATTTAAATTCGAAATTACGGGCTATGAAGTAACATCCTATTAGCTTTTGCGCAAGACTCCACGTACTGGTTCCTAACTTTTAAATCCTTAGATACGAGTACGCCTAAATCTACTTCCTCGTCAACGCTCGCTAACTGTCTTTCATCCATCATATACGTGTAATTGTTGTTACGAGAACCTATATGCAATACTTTACATTTGTCTACGTTAAATTGCATCTGCTACTTACCTGTCCACTCCATAATCCTATTTACATCGTCTTCGAGCCTATTTCTATCATCCACGTTAACAACTTTACCGCCTATTTTAGTATCGTCCGCAAATTCTGACACGTTACTGGTCAAGCCTACATCTATGTCGTTAATGTAGATTACGAATAGCAATGGGCCTAATACTGAACCCTGAGGGACACCGCTACCTACATCCAACCACCCCGATTCACTACCATTAACAACGACCCTCTGTTTCCTGGCATGAAGCCATTCCTCTAACCAGTTAGCTACCTGACCACGTATACCGTGCGCTTTAACCTTCGCAATTAATCTTCTATGCGGAACTGTATCGAACGCTTTTTTAAAGTCTAAATAAATAAGTCAGCCGCTCTATGCCTATCGTATTCGCGCACTATTTCGTTATAAAACTCTAACAAATTAGTTAAACAAGATCTATGGCGTCGAAACCCATGCTGACCACTATTAATCAAATCGCGACTTTCTAAGTGATCAACGATACGATCCCTAACTACCGATTCCTAAAGTTTACCGACAATTGACGTTAAGCTAATAGGCCTATAATTGCTAGCTACTGTGCGGTCGCCTTTTTTAAAAATGGGCGTAACGTTAGCTAATTTGAAGTCTTCAGGATTAATCCTCGCTTCTAGTGACTGATTAAAAATCTTCGTTAATGGGCCTACGATAACGTCTTTCAAATATTTCAAATGTCTGGGATAAAGCACGTCAGGGCCTGGAGCCTTGCTAACTTTTAGCTTATCGATACAATGCGCAGACTCTTCCTCGTACAGTTATTTCATTCAAAATAGTCTCGCTACGAAATGGAACGGTATCGTTCACGACAGGGACATTATTTGAGCCTTCTACGGTAAAAACTGTCGCAAATTTTTTTTTTAAAAATACCCGCCATTGCCTGAGCGTCGGAAGCCAAACCGCCGTTATCGTCCACTAGAGGGCCTATGTTATCTTTTATCGGCTTACGGTTATTGATGTAGTCAAAAAACGTTTTGGGATTATGTTTACTATCCGCAGCTATAAGCATCTCTAAATTACGCTTAGCATTCCTAACAGATCTTTTAACCTGACGTCTAAGCTCGATATATCTATTAAAGTTAGCTACCGTGCCATTGCGCTTATTAAGTTTATACGCTCTGTTACACTCGTTTATGAACTCACCTATTTCCCTAGTTCACCACATGGGCCTACCATGATTTCTAGCATGCTTGGGCCTCCGAAGAATAAACTCCCTTTCGATATTCAGAAAACTTTCTTTAAACGCCTCCCAATGAAAATTTGCGTCATTACCCATAAATAAATTATCCCAGTCCACTACTCTCATCCTGTCCGCAAAACTATCAAAATTAGCCCTACGAAAATCAGGGACTTCTATTACGTTACTATCCTTACTATTTTCTCTCAATAGCTTAAACGTAATAATTTGATGATCACTACATCCCAAACTATCATTTACTTCTAAACGTTCGACTATATTTTCGTTGTTCGTCATCACCATGTCGAAAATATTGTCACCGCGCTTTGGTTGGGTAACCATCTGTCGTAAAAAATTATCTTCCATGAACTCAATCAGTCTCAAACCCTCATTACCAGTAAAAGTCTCGTAATTAACGTTAGGGCAGTTAAAGTCTCCGATAATTAATTATACTATCCTGATTATTAATAAAGTTACCAAGAAGTGAGTAAAATCTAGTATCGGTATCGAGGGGTTGAACGGGAGGTCTATAAACAACAAAATTAAAGTTAATACTACGCGCCCTAACTTCAACGCATATCGCATTAATTGCTGCCGGAAAATCTATTTTAACCTCGATAGCCCTAAGGGAATTACGAATGTACAACAAAACGCCGCCACCAATCCTATGTAACCTATCATTAGTAAAAAGTTTAAAACCCGCTACATCAAGTTCCCCCAACAAGTCCCGAGTCACGGTGTTTAACTACGTTTCGGTTATAGCAACTATATCGTAGTTGCCGGAATAAATTATCGCCTTAAATTCGTTCAATTTATTTCTAATACTACGCGCGTTACAATAAAAGACGTTTAAATTATTTTTTACCACAGATCGGTGTTTTAAACTATTTTTTACGTCGGGCTGGCGTTTCCCGGACCCACAACGTTTAAAGAAGGCTTCGACCTACACAGCTTTCGAATGTTCTCATCGATTAACCAACCTAGCCTAGCATTCCTAATATCATTGAAATGCACCCCCATCTTTTATAAAAAGGCTAGGATCACTAAATTCTGACCACAACTTTACAAAGGATACATTTTCCTGGCGACAAATCTCTAGTTTAGTGTTAAAAAATATTTTATTTGACGTAATCCTAAGACTCGAACAGTGCCTAGGAGTAATACCTAGAACTAAAGACCTATCTGACCTTGCCTTCAGGGACCTAATTCTTCTTCTTCTTCTGCCGCTTAAATCCTATCCCTATATGGGGTCGCTGTTCTTGATGAGTCTCCTCCATTCTCTTCTGTCACGCACCATGTCCTCGTCCAAATTTTTCTCCCGGATGTCTGTCGCCACGCAATCCCTCCACCTCGTCTTCGGTCTACCTCTTCTCCGTCCCGGCACCTCCATTTCGAGCACCCTACGTCCCACGTAATCCTCCTCTCTTCTCATCATGTACCCATACCATCTCAGTCTGGCTTCTTGGACTTTTCTTGACGTCTCTACTACTTTCACCGTTCCTCTAATGCGTTCGTTTCTGATTCGATCCCTTCTAGTTACACCGCACATCCATCGCAACATTTTCATTTCAGCCACATCCATCTTTCTGTCACTAGTCTTCTTCAGTGGCACCGTCTCCACTCCGTACAACATGGCTGGCCTAACCACTGTTTTGAAGACCTTCCCTTTCAGCGTCACCGGCATCCTACGATCACAGAGAACTCCCGACACCTCTCTCCAGCTCCTCCATCCCGACTGTATCCTACGATTCACCTCTCCCTCTGCTCCCCCCTCTGCCTAGATTGTTGATCCTAAGTATTTAAAACGACCTACCCGTTTGATCAGTTCACCGTTTAACATCACTCCCCCTCCTTCATCCGGTTGTACATTACATCTCAGATATTCAGTCTTCTTCCGACTAACTTTCATACCTCTACTTTCCAATGCCTCCCTCCAATTTTCTAACTGTTATTCTACCTCCTGTCTTGTCTCTGCGCACAACACTACATCATCGGCATACATCATGCACGAAGGAGCAACCCCTCTAACCTCCTCAGTCAACACATCCAACACCGTTGAATAGGAATGGACTCAGTGCTGACCCCTGATGCAGACCAACCCCAACTCCAAAACTCTCCGTCACACCAACACTACACCTCACTTTCGTCGTAACCCCTCTATACATTTCCTGAATCAATCTGACGTACTTCTCTGGGACCATCTTCTCCCTCAGGCATCTCCAAACCTCTTGTCTCGGTGTCCTATCATACGCCTTCTCTAAGTCTATGAAAACCATGTGCAATGCCTTCTCCTTCCCTGTACCTTTCCTCCAACTGTCGTAATGCAAAAATAGCATCAGACGTACTTCGTCCGGGCATAAAACCGAATTGCTCTGTCGAAACGCCTGCCTCCTCCCTCAGCCTTAAGTCCACAATTCGCTCCCACACCTTCATGGTGTGCGATATCAGCTTGATACCCCTATAATTTGAGCATTCCTGTATATCCCCTTTCTCTTTGAATATGGGTACTATGATACTGGCACGCCATTCCTCCGGGACCACCTCTTGGTCGCAGAGCTTTTCCATAAGATCATGCAGGAGATCCACTCCTTCATCGCCAAGTGCCTTCCATACCTCTGCCGGTATCTCATCAGGACCCGTTGCTTTACTACTCTTCATTTTATCCAACGCCTTCTTCACTTCCGCTCTTTCCACCTTCCTCGTCATTGCCATATTCGGTAGTCCATCCTCATGGACAACCTAGGGTTTTCCTCATTTAATAGTTCCTCAAAATATTCCTTCCATCTCACCTGTATATCTTTCTCTCTCCGCAGTACTGTTCCATCCTCTCTTTTAACCTGTTTCACTTGAGTAAAATCCTTTGTGGCTTTATTCCTGCTTTTAGCCAACCTGAATATTTCCTTTTGCCCCTCTCGAGTTTCTAAATTCTCATACAGCCGCCGCCTTTTTTGCCTGTTTCTTTGCGTTCTTATATACTTCCTTCCGCTCACCCGACCTAGTTTCCTCCCACAGTTTCTTTGCTTGTTTCTTACATTGTAGGGACTCTTGGATGTCATCATTATACCACCATCCTTCTTTATCTTTCCACACTCTACCGGATGTTTCACTTAATACAGCCTTTCCTACGGTTCGTATTACATTTGAATTATGTTGTCACCAGTTTTGTACATCTTCTGGCGTACTGGTCTCGCTCAGCACCCGCTCTTTAAACTCTCTTCTCTTCTCCTCTTCTTTCAGCTTATACCACTTGATCCTCTTAACACACGTTTCTCGTGTCTTTCTCGGTCTCCTCAACATCAGCTCCATAACTAATATCCGGTGCTGTGGTGTTACATGGTCTCCTGGAATCACTTCACAGTTCTTAACTTCACTCAATTGTGAGTAGGTAGTCAACCTGTGACGTTCTACCTCCGCTCTTGTAAGTTATCAAATGTTCGTTCCTCTTTCTGAAGTATGTGTTTACAATTGCCATATCAAAAGAGACAGCCAGGTCCAACACTCTCTCACCTTCCCGATTTGCCTCTCCCAAACCATGTTCTCCATGTATTCTTTCCGTAACATCATTGTTATTTCCTACGTGTCCATTCAGGTCAGCACCAACTACCACTCTCTCATTTTCTAGCACACTCTCCATTTCTATTTCCAGCGAACTCCAGTAGGCTTCCTTCTCTTCTTCTGTGCATCCAATTTGCGGGGCGTATGCACTCACTATATTGAGGACATGATTCCCCCAGTTCAGTCTCATAGTCATTAGTCTATCACTCCTCCAGTTTATCTCCACAATACACTCACTGAGCTCCTTCGTCAATATAATACCCACACCATTTCTACCTTCGACCGACGCTCCGCTGTAAAACAGTTTATACCCTTCACCGAGCTCTTTTGCCTTATTTCATTTCCAACGCGTTTCTTGTACGTAGAGTACATCTACTCTTCTTTTCTTCATCAAATCCACAATCTCCCTTCCTCTTCCAGTCATACTTCCCACGTTTAACGTAACTATCCTCAATCCCACCTGAGCTCGCTTCTTTAGCCCCACCCGCTTATGGTGCGGTAGCCCTCGTCCTGTCACAGAGTTAGGGCGATGTATCTGTGTGTCGCTTATGGGGTAGCCCTAGCCGTCATCGAATTTTTACTTTGAAGACTCATCATGTGGTTCTGGCTAGATTTTCACGGCCGGATGCCCTTCCTGACGCCAACCCTCCCCATTTATCCGGACTTGGGACCGGCCGAGAGACAGGCTGGCTTGCCTGCCCCCCGGGTTGGGTCCCTTCAGGGACCTAATTAACCCATATATCTCTCCAAAAGGTCAGACACTCTCGTATCGGGCCTATACGAGTCGTTGCCTTCCACCATCGTCACCAACATCGAGTGACGGGAGGCAACATCAATCCTATCTACTTCGTCTCTAATTCTGTCAACCCTGGCCCCTGGTAGACAGACCCTCCTCCTCTTGGTTGGATTCCGTTCAACGAATTCCTTATCTATATGACGCATTAAGGAGTCCCCAATTAAAACAGTTTCCCCCTCGTTCACATCCCTATCCAACTGGGCTAAAGGGTTCGAAACCTCGATAGGGGGGGGGATTCCTATCACCTAACGTACGTGGCCTAGCTCCACCCTTAACTTCTCTAAATCCCTCCCCGTCTACTAATCTCGGACCAACCTTAACCCCTTCCTCAACTCTGTCTAACCTTCCCGATAAGCTACCTATACTAGAAACTATGTTCCTCACCTCACCCTTCAAATTACTAACGTCTTCAACGTTAGTATAGGTTCGGCCTTCGTCAACTGTAACCCTACCCCTGCCCTCATTAAGCGTTGCAAGTCTTTCCGTCACCTCGTGTACACTATGTTTTATAGGAACTATATCTTCCCTTAAATCACAAAAGAAAGAAACCGATCTCTCGGTAATCGCTATAGGACCGCCGTTGTAATCCTTAAATCCGTATACCACCGATTAACCCCACACCTACTACACGACGCTTTCTGCGACGGCATCGCGCAAGCTAAGGTAGTTAACGTTTATAAACGTCACAAGTTTAAGTTAAATTAAACCGGCACGCTATGAAAACTTGTAAATCGCTAAAAACCACTAATATTCAGTTATTTAACTATAACAATGTGAATATAAATGCAAGTATATAAAATTCAGAATTTTCCAAAAGTAAATTTATCGGCAGTATCCAAAAGTTGAAACAATATCAGAGAGCCCAGGAAAGGCGTCCGCTCAGTGACGAGTCTGGTTGACGAATGAGTCGATAGATTGTGTATGTTGATAGATTGGGTATAGTTTAAAGTAGTAAAATTAAGGTTTTTGTGGTTCGGAACACACGTAAAATTGTAGGTTCCCTTCGCCACCACAGACGACATGCGCTATGCACAACTATAACCACAGTTAGGTAGACCAGCCATGAGTGGATCCTAGGGTCTTTGTTGGTCTGAAACATTATAACATTATATATATATATATATATATATATATATATATGATACACACAGGCAGCGAGTCTTTTGCTTATATTGAGGTTCTAGATGTAGCAGAGCTAGGCTGCTTTAAACCCTAGATCCATGTCCCAAAGCTGGATCCTGTCTGCTTTGCAGATAGCTGGTGAGGGAAGCTATATTTATGGGACCTCTTTGCGAGTGACCCGTTGCCCACGTCGGGCTAGCATCATGAAAAAGAAAAACTATGGTATTTGTCATTTACCATTACTTATTCGGACTATAGTGGATTTAATTATCCCAGAAGAGTTCCTTGTTCCATGCACTGTCTGTGTGTATCAAAAAACTCAGGGGACCATTCTGAGTTCATTCCCATATATATATATATATATATATATATATATATATATGAAAATTATTTCACGAAAGTAACACGTGAAAAATATTTATGATGAATAAAACCACGAAGGATAGGAAACACAAAAAAGTGCTCAAGCGCTTTCGTCTAATGACATCCTCAGGAACACTGAAGTACATAAAAGGTTACGGCCTATATATAGGTTACAGAAAGAAAAAAAAAAATAAATAAATAACATACATACACACAAACATATATATATATATATATATATACATACATATCTACACACATACATATATATATATAATTTAGGGTGTTTCATACCTATAGGGTAAAATAAAAATGAGCTTGGAGTTTTAATCCACACGTTTCTCCGTATTCTAAAGAACAAGAAAACACGTTTGTGCAAGTTTGAACCAGATCGCGCTGCATTTAGAGGTCCCCAACTTTGACGACTTTTTGTCAGTTCATTTCTCGCCTGCCTGCAGTGAAGACGGTTTTCTTCGTCACTTGAGCGGTTCGTGTTGTATAGCCTATTGGACAACTATGGAGGTAATTATATATGCTACTAATTATCTCATTTTACTGTGGTATTGAAATTTATTATTATTTAATTTCTGTCATTTTACTGTGGTAGTGATATTTATTATTAATATTACATGAAATTAATTAGTCTGTTGCATATTGGACAACTAAGCTGGTAATTATTTATGATACTAATTAATGTAATTTTACTGCGGTATTGAAATTTATTTAATTAATGAATTGTCAAAGAGAACGTAGTGTACACGTATCAGTTTTATAAATAAAGAAAAGCAGTAACTGGGACTCGAACCAGTGTCATAGCCGTTTGGCGGCATCGCTCAAGTCGGCGTACACAGCACGCTATCCACTCCCTAGATGGTGTAGTGGATAGCGTGCTGTGTACGCCGACTTGAGCGATGCCGCCAAACGGCTATGACACTGGTTCGAGTCCCAGTTACTGCTTTTCTTTATTTAATTAATGAAATTAATTACGATGTGAAATTATTTCTGTGGAATTATTTAGTTTGTTTTCTTTTCCAGGTGTCTACCAGAGCGAAAACAGAAGTGTTTCTTATTGGCCAGACGGATGCGAACATCACATCAAGTGGCCTTCCAACTCAGTTGCAAGTACTCAAAAAGTACTTTTACCACCAAAAGGAGCAAAAATTTGGACGTACTAAATGCCTGAACCTGTGCCTGGATGCCTGTCTCATATTTTGGGAGAGAGCGAGAATCCCCATGATGCGTCGAGATTCGGCCTTGAGGAAGATGGAATCCCTTCTCAAGGAATACGACCGGCTTGTGAAGCACAAGTCACATAAAGCAGAGTCCTTCCGAGTGAAGGAGGCGATGTTCAAGGAGGCAATAGCGAAGGAGATCATGGACATTGCTCATTCACAGGCTAAGGAAATGATGAAGAATCAGGAGGACATCCACTTTCTCGACATGCAGCGTGAAGATCCAAATTCCTGCAGCATGGGCCCTGTTGACATGAAGCTTCACTATAAGGAGATTAGGAAAAGGAAGAGGCTGGACAAGATTAAGGAACAACAGGAGAAGGCCAGGAAGGAACAAGGAGCTGCAGAAGATACGGGGGCTTTAGTGATTTCAACTTCGTCAGAGACTGACTCAGATGTCGTTGACCCAACCGTGGAAGTTTTTCCATCCTCCTCCAAGGGAAATACCAAGAAGCGACGCAGGAATCTGATCTCACAGGATGTGACGACTACCTACGATCGGCTGAATATTTCGTACCGCGATTCAGCTATGTCGTACGCTGCAGCGGCTAAATCACTAGGTTTTGACTTGGATGAACTGTCCATTTCTGCCAGTACCATGTACCGCACACGCAAGGCTCTCAGGAAGGTGGCTGCTGAAAGTTATCAATCCGACGAAGTTTGTCCTGGTCAGCCTCTTGTCTTGCATTGGGACGGTAAGCTCCTACCTGACAATGAGCAATGGAAGGAGAGCGTTGACCGGATCGCCGTCCTCGTCTCTGGCGACGGCAAGGAGAAGTTGCTCGGCGTTCCTAAGGTGACGTCCGGAACCGGCGAGAAGATAGCGCGAGTTTGCTTGGATTTGGTCAAGGAACACAGGATGGAAGAGCGCGTGCGGGGACTGTCTTTCGACACGACAGCGTCGAACACCGGGATTCATATCGGGGCCTGCGTCCTGATTGAGAAAGGTCTTGGCAGAGAACTCATGTACTTCCCCTGTCGGCATCACATCTATGAAGTCATCCTCAGCTCCGTCTTCAAGCGTGCATACGGCCCTTCAAGTGGCCCCGATATACCCGTTTTCAAGAGGTTTCAGGCACAATGGAAGTTCATCGACCGGTTGGACGTGCGGCCGTACGATTTTGCTCAAGTCAATGACTCTATGAGGGAACTGAGGGAGAAGTCAGTCCTGCTGGTGAGAGGGATGGTGAGCACGTCGCATCAGCGCGATGACTACAAGGAACTGCTACAGTTGGTTCTCATCTTCCTGGGAGAAGCAAAAGTGGTGGATTTCCCTCTCAGAGCCCCTGGCGCTTACCATCACGCTCGATGGATGGCGATAGCCATCTACTCCTTGAAAGTAATTCTACTGAAGAAGCAGTTCAAGATGTCGAGTCACGAGTTGGAAGCTCTGACAGCCGTAGGTCTCTTCGTGTCCCTCGTCTACATCCGAGGTTGGACTCGTGCTGCAACCTCAAGCAAGGCTGCCGCAGTTGATCTGGAATTTCTGCGTGACGCGGAAGCCTTTGCCATGTCGGGATATTCGTGTGTTAACGCTGCGCAAGAAGCCATGTCTCGACACCTATGGTACATCTCTGAGACTCTTATTGCCATGGCGTTCTTCGACGCAGATGTGGCAGATGAAGAAAAGGCTCAGATGGTCGTCAGTTTGGGTAAGCCCGCATCGAAAAAGGAACTCAAGCGACCCCAAGGGAAGAACGTCAGGAATCTTGCCTCGAAACACCTGGCGGAGTTCGTGACAGGAAAGACGATGGCTTTCTTCCATGCATTCGACTTGGACACAGAATTCTTGAAAAAGCCAGTTGCCGAGTGGACTGAAGTAGAGGGCTTCAAGCAAGCAGCGGCAACTGTTAACAAAATCTCTGTCGTCAACGATCGGGCCGAAAGAGCCATCGCGCTCACCAAAGAGTTCAACTGTTCTCTGACGAAGAACGAAGAGCAGAAGCAGTATTTGCTCAAAACTGTGATGCAGCATAGGGCGAAATACCCGAATAAAACCAAGAAGGATTTCATGGACAAATGATTCGCAAGAAGTGGTTATGTTTTTTGTATCTTTGTGAAAATGTGTAGTGAAATGGTACTCGTTTGTTGAATAAAAATTCATTGACAGATTTTTGTTTAATTTTTTCCGTTTATGATCTGCCAGAGCATCAAACTGGGGACCCGTAAACTTTAAACTATTGAATTAATACTTCGGTTTATCAGTCTCCTCAGCAAATGGAACAAGGGGATCCATGTGGATTAAAATTTTTCCAAACTTTTAATTTATGAAACACCCTAATATATATATATATGCAATAAACGGAGAAGTAAAAAAATAAAAATTAAAAATTAAGGAACAAGAGGCATACAGATTTGTAAGGAAAAATATCGATTTTTAGCACAAGATCAAATGAATTATAAAAATACAAATTTATACTGGAAATCTGCCCGGGTTTTAACACTTGCCTTTTAGGTCAAGTTTCGATATATAAAAATAAAATGAAATTAAAAGTTAATAAAGTAGCATACAAGTTTACCAAAGATTTAGTGTCTACCCTTTTATCTAAATCTGTTTTGAAGGAATTCAAAACAACAGGATCGAGTTGAAAAAGACCTTTGCTTATGTTGAAGTTATTTGAAAGTTGGATAATGGCAGACTCAAGAATATTTCTATTAACAATGTTGCTAGAATGAATAAAACTGAAGCATTATTCCAATCAATACAGTGGGATAACTCTGACAAATGGACAAAAAGGCACTGGACAACTGTCCTGTTCTAACGGAATATTGATGCTGTTTTATACGTGTGTGCAAATCCTTTCCCGTCTGACCTATGTAAAAGGAATCACATTGTTTACACCAATTTTATAGATAATGCCTGAATTATTGGTAGGGCTATTTTTTACTATGATATTTTTCACAATATTGTTATATGAAAATACTACATTAATATCCAAAAGTTTAAGTACATTAGCAATGCCTAAAAAGCCGGGAAAAATGGAAGTACTAAAATATTTTTTGACAAAGTACGAGTGTTATTATTGACACGATAGAAAGTTCGTTTTGCCTTGTTGAGACAAGATTCCATAAACGCAGATGGTAACACAGATCACTTCCAATACCGTTGATTTTTTCCAATTCGGCATCGATGTATTCCGGACTGGCGATCCTAAGGGCGCGGAGAAACATTGATGAAAAAATGGCCTTCTTAGTGGGGGTGTCATGTCCCGAGTAAAAGTGTACGTAGGACAAATTGTTTGTTGTTTTCCGATAGATACTAAACTTAAAACCTGGGCTTTCCCTATGTACACGCACATCCAAAAATGGGATTGAATTGTCTTGTTCCACTTCTAAAGTAAACTTAATGGAGGGGACTTGATCATTTAACTGAAGGAGGAAGTTATCCAGGTCACGATTCATGGGCCAGATACACAAAATATCGTCGACGTACCGCAACCAAGGGATGCCAACCCCCAGGATTCTCGGAATGTAAGTAATTTCGAAAAACTCCATATAAATATTGGAGAGGAGGGGCGATAAGGGGTTGCCCATTGCCATCCCAAACACTTTTTGATAATACTCGTTATTGAAAGTGAATTTACAGTCTTTGATGCAAAGCTTAATAAGTTCCAAAACAATGTGTGAAGGTAGTGGCAGGTCATACTTATGTAATTCTTGGGAGAGAAAGTCAAGCATATCATCAATCGGCACTTTTGTAAACAATGAACAAACGTCAAAACTGATCAATCTATCGTTAGTTTCAGTACGTGCATTTTTCAATTTTTCAGTAAGATCCATGGAATTTTTTACATGTGAATCAGAGATAGTTCCGAGAATGGGGGACAAGACTTTAACAAGCCATTTGGAGAGTTTATAAGTAATAGAGCCCACCGAGCTAATAATAGGGCGCATAGGGTTGCCAGGTTTGTGGGTTTTAATAAGACCGTAAAGGTAGGGCAGCGCTCTTTTTGTCCATTTGTCAGAGTTATCCCACTGTATTGATTGGAATAATGCTTCAGTTTTATTTCATTCTAGCAACATTGTTAATAGAAATATTCTTGAGTCTGCCATTATCCAACTTTCAAATAACTTCAACATAAGCAAAGGTCTTTTTCAACTCGATCCTGTTGTTTTGAATTCCTTCAAAACAAATTTAGATAAAAAGGGTAGGACGCTAAATCTTTGGTAAACTTGTATGCTACTTTATTAACTTGCAACCTTCATTTTATTTTTATATATATCGAAACTTGACTCTAAAAGGCAAAGTGTTAAAACCCGGGCAGATTTCCAGTATAAATTTGTATTTTTATAATTCATTTGATCTTGTGCTAAAAATAGATATTTTTCCTTACAAATCTGTATGCCTCTTTGTTAATCCTCTAATTTTTAATTTTTAATTTTTATTTTTACTTCTCCGTTTATTGCATATATACTGTATATATATATATATATATATATATGTATGTGTGTAGATATATATATATATATATATATATATATATATATATATATATATATATATGTTTGTGTGTATGTATGTTATTTATTTATTTTTTTTCTTTCTGTAACCTATATATAGGCCGTAACCTTTTATGTACTTCAGTGTTCCTGAGGATGTCATTAGACGAAAGCGCTTGAGCACCTTTTTGTGTTTCCTTTCCTTCGTGATATATATTACATATATATATATATATATATATATATATATATATATATTATATATATATATATATATATATATATACAGGGTGTTTGAAAACTTTCTGTACAAATTGTAATGGGGGATAGGCAACACCAAGACAAACCTTTTCGTCTATAAGTGTATGTCCGCTGACGTCACCATTCGGCGCGAGAGGGCGCCGCTGCAATTGGCTAAAAGGTGAAGTGGGCTAGACTCGCGCTTGCCGCGGGCATTCTTAAATCGGACATAGTACGCGTAACATGGAGCGCTTCACGACTGCTGAGATGGCTGACATGCATATGGTGTATGGGGCTGCCAATGGAAACGGAAGAGCTGCTGTGAGGTTGTACCGACAGCGCTTCCCAAACAGACGTGTGCCAAACCATCAAACGTTTGCGCATTTGCATCGGCGACTGCGAGAAACTGGAACATATCATGCAAACATGCATGACACTGGTCGGGAGAGAAACGGGCGCACTCCTGACATGGAAGAAGAAATCCTACGGCGATTCGAGGACAATCCAAGCGCAAGCACGAGAGGTGTTGCACGTATCCTCGGTGTGAACCACGACCTGGTCTGGAGAGTGTTGCACGAGCAGCAGTTACATCCGTTTCATCGTCAGAGAGTCCAGGCATTACAACCTCGGGATTACCCTCTTCGTGTGGAATTCGCACGCTGGTTTCTGCAGCAGACAGCGGTGCAGCCTATTTTTCCGGCTTATGTGCTGTTCTCAGATGAGGCCTGTTTCACACGTGAGGGTGTGTTTAACATGCACAATTCTCACGTGTGGGCGCACGCAAATCCACATGCTACACGGGTGCATGCTCATCAAGAACGGTTCGCCGTCAATGTTTGAGCGGGTATCGTCCATGGCAAGTTGATTGGGCCGTACCTGCTGCCTGCCCGACTCGACGGGCGGGTTTATCGGATATTTCTTGAAGAAACGTTGCCGGAACTGCTGGAAGATGTTCCCGTGGCTATTCGTAGACGAATGTGGTTTCAACACGACGGGGCCCCAGCACACTCCAGCAACGATGTGCGGGATTATCTGAACGCCACTTTTGGGGACCGATGGATAGGCCGGGGTGGGTCCGTAGCCTGGCCACCGAGATCGCCCGATTTAACATGCCTCGATTTCTTCCTGTGGGGACACATGAAGAACCTCATGTACGAGACTCCCATTTACTCAGAAGAAGACCTCGTAGCAAGAATCGCTGTCGCCGCTGGAACTGTTCCCGAAATGCCGGGAATCTTTCGACGTGTACGTCGGTTAATGCTTCGACGCTGTCGGGCATGCATTGATGCTACCGGTCGCAACTTTCAGCACCTTCTTTAAATAAACATGTTACGCGTACTACGTCCGATTTAAGAATGCCCGCGGCAAGCGCGAGTCTAGCCCACTTCACCTTTTAGCCAATTGTAGCGGCGCCCTCTCGCGCCGAATGGTGACGTCAGCGGACATACACTTATAGACGAAAAGGGTTTGTCTTGGTGTTGCCTATCCCCCATTACAATTTGTACAGAAAGTTTTCAAACACCCTGTATATATATATATATATATATATATATATATATATATATATATATATATATATATATATATATATATATTGTATATATATATATATATATATATATATATATATATATATATATATATAATATATATATATATATATATATATATATATATATATATATATATATATATATATATATATATATATATATATATATATATATATAAATGAACAATGAATAATTCCTATATAATCTTTATAATTCAAATATTCATTTTTACATAAGAACCAAAATCGCCTCACGCGAGTTTGGATATAATTTTGATTTGCTTTTAGTTTCACAACCACGCGACCTACCATTTCTATGGTTGAGTCGAATCCATGTTTGTGTCATTGGAGGTTCGTTGTGAGAAGCGAATGTCCCTTAATTTTATTCCCTTAAAGTACAAACAAGACACTCGACGGTTTAGATCGTTTATCATTTCCATCACAATATTACCTATATCTCCATTTTCCATTTATTATCGACTTTATAATTAATTATTGTTGTGTTGCATCTAACCCTCATCCCTAAATTTTATTAGATTATGCATGCCCATTGCATGTGGCATGATTTGAACCCTTGTTTGTACTTCTTTATTCATTTACTTAATTCTTCCTCAAATGTACCCAGTTCCTTAATATTTACTGTACACTTGTATAAATATATATATTTAATTATATACTTAATTAATAGTTTCACTCACTCTTTGTACAATGACTATGAACCTTTCATTACTGTATTGCTCTAATTCATCTCTTCTAAATTCTCCCAGTAATTACTTGTACTGTACGTATGAATTAAATAACTATGGCGTATTAATTATGAATTGACGTATGGCATAATTTGAAAAACTGTGACGTCATAGAATGACTTAATTCTCTTCACGTTTTCCATACCTTGAATACTGAATCACGTGTTTAGTATGTGGATATCTTTCGTATTCAATGCATGGTAAATTCTTTAATAATAATAAAAACTTCATTCTCTATAAGTCATTATTTATATGTTGTGTCCTGTCTGGTGTTATGTAGTACAAATATTTCAACCATATTCATCCATACGTCCATATCTTATCTTGACTGTTATCCTTTATTAATTTTATTACTTATTTATTCATCTACCTATTGTCTACCTATGCCCTATCAACCTATCAGTCCATGTTTACTCGTGTCCGTCTATGTTACGCACACAACTTACGTGTATAATACTTATGCACTCGTACATGTCCCCTGTTGATCATGATTACGTACATAGTTACGTACATGTAAATACGTCCACATGTATTCTTTTTACTTTTTCTTTTAATTATTTCACTTTTCGCAAGATATTCGTTCATGATTACACAAGTGTTCGAATTCCGCTGACCAGGCAATAACGAGAGCTTCTGAGGTGAAAATCTCCTCTTGCTTGCTTCTAATTTATAAAACATTATGTGTGTTATGTTTTATATATATATATATATATATATATATATATATATATATATATATATATCGTATGTGTCCATGTACTTTATGTTATACTCCTAACATCCTAATTGTCTATAAATATGAAACACTATAAAAAAAATATAGTTAACTGTTTAATTGTAATTAACTGTAATACTTTAATATAATGTAATTGATGTACTTTAATGAAACTATAATTAACGATGATAATTTAATATAATGTAATTAATGTACTTTAATGAAACTGTAATTAACGATAATAAGCGAATGTGAATTAATTGGTAATTATAATCATAGTTGTAATAAACCAAAATTAGAATGTACTCAGTGATGTACTTGGGATTGTACTCAATGTATGACCCGACATTATGTCGCCATTTAAGAATGTACACTCGGCGATATTATTATTTTTTTATTATTATTTTTTCGTTGGGATAAATTTTGGAGTTGCTTCCTATTTTGCAAAATAATTGGTGACTTGTTCTTTTCAAAATTTCTTAATCATCTTTTTAGATTTAGTTTGCTAATGAATCCTGATTGTAATTTTCAATGTCCGTGTTTTGTATGCATTCTCTCTTCGTTGTGGAGGGTGAAGTCGTGTCTTGCCTAAACATTTAATTGTAAATCTTAAACCTTTAATTTTTGCTCATATGCATATTTTAATGTAAAGATGCACAGTTCAATTTCCACTTCTAATTAACTTGGTAGACCCGGAAAACATCAGATCTGAAAGTACGCTGTTTAAGATAAAAATATGGCTTCCTCTTCCTATATCCTGTTTATCTGTTTAACCATTGCCACAACAACAAAAAATTACTTTATTTTCAAATATTGTGCAAAAATAATACAGCCTTTTCAACATTTAATAATAATGATGTTAGCAGATTATGGGTATATAAGCCCACAAAATTTCTTCCATGTTCATTCTGATTATTCTTTATCTTCTCCTTCGAGCCGTGCTCTCTTCAGAGAACTTAGTCATTAAAATCTCACGATACGTTACAAGAAGAATCAGGGGACCCTCAGAGAATTTAATAAGCCTCCCAGAATCCTCGGAGCCACTATAGAAGAACTCGGAGAGTAGTATAGAAGAAAACTACCGCGAGTAACAAATCCTTTGCTGCCTCCTAACCAGAACCCCCGTCGACTTCGAACCAACCAAGGCCATAGACGGAGGGGTTAACATACATACAGACATATATATATATATATATAGAGGGATATATATATATATATATATATATATATATATATAAGTTATACATGTTATAATTTAATTTATCATCGAAGTAAAGCCGCGCCCTGATGACACAATTATTTTTTGTAATTTACTTCATTCAATAATTCCCATGCTAGTGTATGACTCATTTCCTTCCGAACGGAATTCACACGCCAGTGACGCAGACGGTTTCTTTGATTTCATCTGGGAAACACAATGGATTGTGAGACACACGGTTCTACAACGTTCTCAGGTGACGTCAACCGCTTGCGTGGTGGCGTAGCCAGGTTCCGTTCCTTTGACTGTATAAGAAGGGGATCAGCGCCCTTAAGGCAGATTCCGAGGAGACGGTTCTCCGGGCTGACGAGCCATCTCGTTAGGGAATTGCTTTTGGAATTGGAAGATTAATGGGTTTTCAACTGGAGTCTGACTGTAGAGAAAAGGCAGTAGCTTAGCAATTGACTTATACAAGCTTAGAGACTCAGAACGGACAAGGGTGTCTTAGAGGGGTCTCTGGCTTATTTAATATCTTATAATTAAGAAGTAACTATTATTATATCTATAAAACTTTTTTATTAACTCTCTGTTCTGTGTAAAAGAAATTTGATTTACTGTGACTAAATTTCATCTTGCCTAAATTCAATTAAAAACTTTATTAGCCGTCGTGTTTCCTTTCTCTCTGACTTTGATAACTGGGGAAAAGTAAATCTCGGATCCACAAAGTGCTCTTCGATTGTGGGATTTCGAACATCGAGACGTCATTCTGTATCCAGGAGTACTGAAATAATACCCTCTCTCGAGTAATCCATGTCATCCTGACTTGCCCGAACCCAAGAAAGAGGCGCATTACACACACACACACACATATATATATATATATATATATATATTTTTCAAAGTATGACCGCTCATGGCCACCAAGAGAAAGGTGGATAGCAGAGCGAACACAGGACGAAGACTATGGAACAGCTAATGGAAATGAACAATAGACGGGGGAGGAGGAGGAGGAGGGAAAAAAAAAAAAAAGCAGCAGCAGCAGCAGCAGAAAGATCATAGCGGAGTCACAGCCGGTAAGGAAGTCGGGAGCGAAAGAGGAAGGAGAACAACCCGGTTATCAAAAAGTAGGGACCTTCAGATAGAATAGCGCCAAGCCTATCACAAGGCCCGACGCTCTCCAAAAAGGGAAAATACTCTGCGCGCAGCGCAGAGTAAAGCGGACACTCCACCAGGAGGTGGGCAACTGTAAGTAAAACGTTACAATTGGGACATCGGGGCACCCGATCCCCGGCCATCAAATAGCCATGGGTCAGGTGGGTGTGGCCAATACGGAGGCGGGCCAGAGCCACCTCCTTATGGCGCGACCGATGGAAGGAAGAGGCCCAACATCCCAATTTGGGTTTAATCTTGCAAAATTTGTTATCTGTAGCGCCATCCCAGCAACTCTGCCACCGGGAGCGCAAAAACCTACGGAAGCCAGGGATATAATCGGAAAAGGGGAGGGACACGGGTGAAACCTGTAGTCGGCACGCGGAACGGGAAGCTCGATCGGCAGCCTCATTTCCAGCCACGTTAACATGTGCTGGGACCCAGCAAAATACCACCTCCTTGCCACCAAAAGCGACAAGGATATGGCACAGTAGCTGGATTCGTCGGACCAGTGGGTGGACAGGGTCAAAACACTCCAGGCCATCCAGGGCACTGCGGGAATCCGAATAGATGACAAACGACTCATCCGGATGCTCCCGCACCACCTCCAGAGCGCTCAGAATGGCATAGAGCTCCGCCGTGAAAATGGAAGCCTCATCAGGGAGACGGGTACATCGGGGAGCAAGGGCAGACGACTGGGGAACAGCCGCGGCCCCAACGCCCCCCGACGACCTCGAGCCATCCGTGAAGACCGCAACACATGCAGAGTGACACGCCGCATGCTGAAAGAACAGAGACCGAAGCAAGGCAGAGTCAGAATCGGCCCTGCGAACGGGGCGCAACGCCCTACAGCACGCAACAGGGGTGCTCTCCCAAGGTGCAACACCCTTGAAAGAGACCGGTATAACGGATGGAGGAGGAGTGCCCATACCATCGAGGAGGGAGGTCACCGCGTCGGTGAAATACCAACCCCCATCCCGGCAGAAAGCCCTCTCCACCACCTGGAACAGAGGAGAGTTGGGAAGACGGAGGATCCGGAGATAGTGCTTGGCAATGAGGAACGACCTCCGATCCTCCAAAGGAGGGATGTCGCACTCAACCTGCAGACTATCAACCGGAGAGGAGCGGAAGGCGCCAGATGACATGCGCAGTCCTCTAGAGAGGACCGGATCCAGTATCCGAAGGGCCGTACGGGAGGCGGAGCCATACACCACACTCCCATAATCTAATTTTGACTGTACCAGGGACACGTACAAACGGAGGAGTTTCCGCCTATCCGCGCCCCATGTAGTATGCGACAGATGTCCCAGCAAATCCAGGGTACGTGTTGTAGACTCGCGCAGCCGGCGAAGGTGGGGAACCCAGCTCAAACGGCTGTCGAAAACCATACCCAGGAAACGCACTGACTGAACGAGGGCCAGAGGCTGACCCCCGAGTGTAAGATTAAAAGTCGGGACGGCGCCGGATCCCCGTCTCCTCGACGGAAGGAAGGCCACACACGAAGTCTTCGGGAAGACAGCGTAAGGCCCACCGACGACGCCCAGCGTTCAACCCGATTGACCGCGAGTTGGACTTGCCTCTCCACGAGGGGTGGACTCGTCCCCGCGGCATAGACAGCCAGATCGTCGGCGTAGATGGAACATCGCACCGAGGGCGGAAGGGCTCCCGGTAGCGCAGACATGACCATATTGAAGCAGGAGACGCTCAAGACACACCCCTGGGGCACCCCATCCTCCTGAACATACAGGTCAGATAGGGCCGCCCCATTACGGACGCGGAAAGTGCGACGGCAGAGGAAGTTATGAAGAAATGTGGGCAAAAACTCCACAAAACCAAGAGACTTCAAACGGTCCATGACAACTCCCCGACGGATCGTGTCATAGGCCTTTTGGACATCGAAAAAGACGGCCAGAATAAGATTCCGGCGGGAAAAGGCCTCCCGTACATCATGACCAAGGAGGAGAAGGGGGTCCAGAGTACCCCGAAATCGACGAAAGCCATACTGGGTCAAGGCAATAGGCCGATAGCCCGCCATCTCCGCCGGATCCTTCCCCGGCTTAGGTATCGGGACCACAATCGCCTCCCTCCAACGGGAAGGGAACGACCCCTCAACCCACACCCGGTTGAAAAGATCCAGCAAGAAGTGTAGGGCTACCGGGTGCAGATTCCAAATAAAGTCATACGGAATGTCATCAGGCCAGGGGCGGAAGAACGACGGGTTCAAGGCAGCCCGAAGTTCCCGCATCGTAAAGAGACGGTATAGGGCTCGTTCCCAGGCGGCGGGACGTAACATCCGACAAAGGACGATTTCCGCAGCTGAAGCGAACGGGAAACCGCATCAAAGCCCCAGCCAGCCGATCGGCCACAGCAGCAGATCCGAAAGAGCCCGTCCCCGTCCCGAAGGACAGGGCGACTAGCAGGGACCGGCTTCCCTCGATACTACGTACCTTCCGCCACACAGCAGCAGAAGGGGTGAGACGAGGAAATGCCGGACACAAAAGCACGCCAAGAGGCCCGACGGGCCAACTTGAGAGTCCGGCGGGCGAAGCCTTCGCCCGCCGCATCTCAATCAAGTGGTCCGCGCGCCGGGTGCGGTGGAAGCGGCGCGTAGGCCCTCTTCCTCTTCGCACACCGCCCTTTGACATGCTGGAGTCCACACGGGACGCTACGCGTCCGCGGGTTACTGGAAGATGAGGAATACAGTCCGCCGCGACGCCCATCACACCCGCTCGAAGAACTCCAAGCTCTCATCCACAGAGCCAAAGCTCAACACCGAACGGGCAATGACGGACGAGCTCTGAGGTATGGCTAGTCAGCCCCGCGCAAGGCACCACCTCGGTCGAGACGAGACACCCGGCTTGCGTCCGACCGGCTCAAGACAGACTGGGTAATGATCACTGCCATAAGAGTCCCCCAACACCTTCCACGAAAAATCGAGTAAGGCATCGAGGGACACCAAGGAGAGATCAATACAGGTAAATGAACCCGTGGGTTCGTGGAAGTAGGTAGGTTCACCGGAATTGAGGCACGCAAAGGAAAGTTCCTCCATTAAGGAGAGCAACATACCAGCAACATTAGTCGACCGGACATCTCCCCAAGCCGGGGAGGAGTCCCCGAGGAGGAGAAACGGTCGAGGCAGTTGCAACACCAACTCGCGAACCGCGTCGCGAGAAGGAGGGTCATGAGGAGGAATATAAATCGAGCAGGCAGTGTACTGGCGATCTAAAAAGAGCCGCACAGCCACAGCCTGCAAGGAAGTGCGAAGAGGCACACCTCACGATGGTAACGAATGATGCACATAAATCGCCGCACCCTGCCGGCGTGTGTGCTCATCCGGGGTGCAAGGGAAACCAACATAGCCAGAGAGACGAGGGAGTCCCCGCGCAGCCAGGATAGTCTCCTGGAGACAAACACAGGAAGGCCGCTCGCTCTCCAGCAGGGAGGCAAGGTTCTCCCAGTTAGCTAAAAGCCCCCTACAGTTCCAATGCAAAATGGAACTGTAAGGGGAAGTGGCATCATAAGAGGCAGAGAAAACAGAAAAATAGCCACGGACCAAGCTGAGCAGCAAACTCAACGGTCCGTAACCAGGGACGGAATCGGCTTCCCCGACTCACCCCGAACGGGGGGGGGGGTAGGGGCCACCGACCCCGCAGCTGCTTCACCCGTAGTAGAGCGAGAGGTGGAGAGTGGAACAGGGAGTTCAGAGGGGGGGCTCCCCTGTGGAGGGAGAGGCGACGAGACGGGCTCAGCCGAAACCCCCGACTCCCCACCAGAGGGGGGCTGGGGAGAACCAGATGTTCGAGGGCTCGTCAAACCAGACAAGTACTGACGGGGGGGGTGAGGAAAGGTCCACTACAGGTGGGAGAGGTAGATCCAGGAGAGAGACCCGACCACTCTCAGCAGGAGCCGAAGGGAGAGAGACTCCATGAAGAAGGGCCAGGCTCCTCTCGACCGGGTCCACCATGGGAACAGAGTCAGTAATCGGGGGGGTGTCATGGGGCGGTGTACCTCAACCGACACCCGGACACTGGTTGGGGCACCGGGAGGTGACGCCTCACCAGCCCTCCGTATAGGGGGGGGAGAGTTCCGAGCGGATCAGGAGCGGCGCGCCGCTTCCCCTCCGGTGAAGAAGGGGAAGCAGGGCGAGCAGCGGTCATGATCGGGTCTGGAGGACTCCGACTCCGACCACGGCGACGCTTCCTCCTCCCCTTCGGGGCATCACCTTCCCCACCCGAGAGACGAGTAGGCAAGGATCCAGACCCCAAGGCCGGAGAGGGAGAAGGGGCACTTGTAGGCAGGGAATCAGATGGGATGTCTGAAAGTGAGGCAGAGGAACAAGAAGGTCCCGCGGCGCCAGGAGGACCACCAACCCCCGGAACTTCCAGGGGGGGGCACCACTCCGGTAGACGCCGGGGTAGCACGGGAGGGGCCCGAGGACCCGCCAGGGCCAAGAGCCGCAGCATAGGACAACCCCCGCCGCGGCTCCCGGTCACGGACCCTATCGCGCGCCTCCCGCGCACTGAGGAATTCGGTAGTCCTTAAGGACCGCACCTCGAATTCAAACTTGAAAACGGGGCAGTCCCGAGAGGAGGAAGGGTGGGCCCTTGAGCAGTTCGAGCACCGCGGGGGCTTCGTGCACGGTGTAGGGTGCGCAGGCCCACCGCAGCGGACACACAGCTTACCCTCACGGCGGCACGCAGAGCTAACATGGCCGAACCGGTTGCAGCCAAAGCAGCGAACCGGGTCAGGCACATATGGTCGCACCGAAAACTCACACGACCGGCGATCACCCACGTCCCAGAACACCTGGGCCGGAGGCACAAGGGAGTCAAAGGTCAGGAGCAGACGAGCGGACGGGGTAAGAGCACCATCCCGGCGCGACGAAAAGCGGAAGACCTTCGTTACCCCCTGGGGGGCAAGATCCTCCTGCAACTCGCCAACCGGGATTGACAGCAGACGGGAAGCGAAAATGGTGCCCTGACAGCTATTCAATTGCGGATGGGGAGTCACAGAAACTCTGCAACCCAAAACATCCTGCAACCGTAGAAGGGACTCAGTCACCCCCGAAGAACGGGACTTCAAAAGAAGAGACCCATCCTTCAGAGGGCGGATATCATAACGACAGGGAACCTCCACCATCTTAAGGCGCTGAAACACCTGTTCCGAGTTGCCCGGAAGGGAGCCAGCGGAAGGGCGGAGAACAAGGAACCTGTCCACCGGACAGAAATTGACAGCAGGGACAGGTCCATGTGTAACGGTAACCGAGAGTGGGCGAGAGAACGAGGGCCGCGAAGACCCCGCCCTACGGCCACCACGAGTCCGGCCACGAGAGCCAGACGCCGCAGAGGACGAGAGGGGGCCATACGGCTTTAAGGTCAATCCAGCGGAGGCAGAGGCCGCTGAACGACCAGAAGTAGTAGTCTTATCCAAATCCAAGGGCGGGCCAGAGTCGTCAACAGGAGGGGATTGAAGTTTTGAAATTGAACCCATAAACAATAGCTTTACAAAAAAGACAGCCTCGGACCCAAGGCAATGCACCATCCGCCGCTGCATCCTTCAAGGCGCAGGCCCAACGTCCCGGGTAGCCCGCCCCCCAACCTGACTGTCGTTTTAAAAACAGCAGATTGGCACTACGGAGATCTGTCCGTTAAGGGCTAAGCAAAGACCCAATCCAGACGCAGCAGCAGTCCGGGCGCCCGTACCGTCCCCAGAGCACGGCTCAGCCACGGAGCGATGCCCCCCGGCGGGTGCACCCGATGACCCCAAGACTGCAAAATACAAACAGAGGGGGGGGGGATACTACAATTGACAGAGGCACAAGACCGAGTCAAGACAAAAGAAATTCCGGGAGAGACGGAAAAAAAAGGGGAGCAAAAAGAAAAGGAAGGGAAAAAAAAAAAAAAACGCAACTAGATAACTCTTCGCCCACACCCCGCGAGGAGTTGAGGAAACCCCAACAACCCACGAGGTGTACGAGCCCCCTCGGCCCGGCAAGCCGGAGTACCTAATCGAGGGGGATATATATATATATATATATATATATATATATATATATGGGAATGAACTCAGAATGGTTCCCTGAGGTTTTTTATGATACACACAGACCGTGCATGGAACAAGGAATAAAAAAAGTTATTGAAATGGAAGGAAAGCATTTCGAAAATGTTTTTTAATAATTCCAGGTAAATTTTACGTTAAAAATATTTTTACAAAAAATATTAAAAGGTTTAATAATTTTTACATGTTAAGTACAAAAATCATACTCTTTCGTTAAATGTTGATAGAATTTGAATTATTTGATATTTTAGTCTGAAAACTTCTTTGCATATAGATAAATACGTTTTATTGTGTAGAAGTTTTATTAAAATTAAATGGCAAATGTTGATTTTATAGCCTTTTTAAAATGTACCCTTTTTTATGGCACACCCGATATATATATATATATATATATATACGCCGGCTGGGGGGAGGGGGGTTATCTAAAAAAAGAGTCATTTCCGACGGTTTTGAAGGTCAGATTCGTTCAAAACATCAAAAACCATAGGAAAAACATAAATTTCACCTCGAAAGGGAGACGGGTGTAATACTGTACATTTACCATATATATATATATATATATATATATATATATATATATATATATATATATATATGTAGAAAATTCCTTATTATGTTTTATATTTGACAAAGTAGATCATATTAAGTCAGACCTTCTCGTATCTTTTTGTCATGATTTCTATGATTCGGAAGAAATAGAACATGTGAGGGGACAGTTAAACACCCTGTTCAGTGCTACCCTCCCAACTCGTAGAGGTAATTTTAGAAACGAGAATATCCTAAAAGACATTAGAAATAAAGTGTCGACCCTCCGGGATAATGAGAACAATATTACCTTCTACGTTACTAATTTCCAAAGAATACCAGCAATCTCTATGGGTGATTTAGACGTTTCGCTGCTCCTCAAACAGTACAATGAGGTACAAAAGTCGTTAGTTGAACTGAAACACCAACACGTGGTGTCACATCAGAAAAATGCGATTTCACTAGAACAATTCCGGTCAGAGTTAGATGCGTTGAAAGAGACGCTCCTCCCAAAGCCCAGTTACTCGGAAGTTGTTCAGCAAGTCAGAACTCCAAGAAGCGCGTCGGGCAGCGAGGTAAACGAGATCCCCTCCCCCAACTTCCTCCTGAATGTGGGGTAGAAACGCAGCATGCAGGGGAAGCGGTCAACCTCCCTTCCGCTCAGGAAAGGACTCCTGCTCCCGATTTCACAATGAGGAATAGGGACTGTCCGATGCCAAGAAACGAGGCATCACTGCCCTCTTCCTTACCTTCCACGGCAGGGGAGAGGCGTTCGATTACTCAAACGCCTCGCTCGGCGTGCACTTCCACCCCCTCCCACTGAAGAAGGAAGGGCACGCGCTTCCATCAGGATATAAACACCACTAACAGACCCTCACCAAGCCACAGAGTAGGGAAGGGGCCTCCTATCCCCTCAAGGTCGTGCCACCCATCCCCCAGTCAGGCGAACCCTGCCTCAGGGAGATTGAAGGAAGAGGAAGGGTGGGTCACAGTTAACAGGTGCTCTTCACGGAGGGTTCCTCAACCTGTCTTTGCGGCAAGGCCACCGGTGAGGAATGTCACCCTCTTTGTGTCGCGAATTCAGCTCTCGAACGAGGGAAGCGATATTCGACAGATAATGGAAGAGGTCTGTGGTGAACACAGTATATTGTTAGTTAATAAACTAAACACAAAATCTCTGTATTATAACTCATTTAAAATAATAATTAAAGATGTAAATTCGCATTTCAACCCGTACAATATGAGACAGTGGCCAGAAGTATGTTGTTAAGGAGTTTATTCACTTTTCCAGGAGATTTGAGAACAGGCAAAATAATAATAATAATAATAATAATAATAATAATAGGCGCCCTAACGCTAATGCCTGAAATTTGTACTGTGTATAATAATAATCAGATTAAGTTTTCTATCAGTCATGGCGGATAACTTGTTGAAAATAGTTTGATATAACGTAGAGTCAGTGAGGAATTCAATTGTAGATGTTCCTAAAATCTGTGACAGTGCAGATTTGATACTCCTGCAAAAACATTGGCTACCTAAGCAAGAGATAAAATTTCCTCGCTACCATCCATGATGATTTTATGTACCATGCGTCATCAGCAGTAGACTTGTCAGATGAATTGATGTACGGTAGGCCTTTTCGTGGTGTTATTAATAAGGAAATATTTGTCAAAACATATACAATTTTTAACAAGCGACAATGTAAGGTTGTTAGGCATTGAATTCCAAGTGAATAATGATTGCATATTAATTGTAAACTGCTGTTTACCATACAACAATGGCAGTAATCTAGATGAACACATTGATTTGCTGTATAAAATTAAGTCATTATCAGATAACCCCAAATATTCTCACTATATAATAATGGGGGACTTTAATGTGCATGTGAACTCGGAATTCTTTGTAGAATTGGGTAACATGTATGAGTCGGCCAAATTAAGTATAAGTAATGTAGATGTAATAGGGGTAACCAATGGTAATTTTACATACGTTAGTGATATGAGTGGTACCACCAGGTGGATTGATCATTGTCTCACTAGTAATAATCTAAAGGATCGAATTGTTAGAGTTCATATTCTGCATGATTTCCTCCTTTCTAATCATAGACCATTGGAATTATTAATTAATTTTACCAATTAATGCGCAACACGACATAGTAAGAATTCAATAGGTGAGAATAATAGCGTCGCTGGTCTAATGTTAATATGCAACAGAGAATAGAATACAAAGACAGAACAGGTCACCTCTTTAATAATTTAGAAATTTTGCATCTTGCCTGTAATAATCCTTGCTCAAATGATTCTCATAGATAGGTATTATTGTAAGATAGTATCCCTGTTAAGAGAAGTAGGAAGCCCCCTGATTAAATCTTACAACTATCACACTAAGATTATTCCTGGATGGAATGATTTTATTGCTCCCCTGAAGAGGGAATCGAAGACGCCTATGATTTGTGGTGCATTCATGGTAGACCCAGATTAGGACCAGTATACATGAATATGTGTAGATGTAGGGGACAGTGTAAGGTGGCTATAAGGCGATGTAAACAGGAAGAAGAGTCTATTCGAGCACCAAAAGGCTGTGAAGCTCGCATAAATAACGATAATAACAAATTTTGAAAATTTGTTAAGAATCAAACGGGTGTCAAAAGTGTCCTCCCTCCGACAATCGATGGGGTGTCGGGGAGGTTGACATTGCAAAGCTGTGGAAAAACCACTAATCTAACATTCTTAGCAGTGTGAGTAGGGGTAATCTTAAGATAGATTGCAGCGAAACGACTGTGGGAGGGACAAGGGAAAATACTTTGATATCATTTCCTGAAGTAAAGAGGTTAATTAAAAAGTTAAAGACTGGTTCTGCGTCAGAGGTAGATGACTTATCGAATGAGCACTTATATGCTAATGGCATAGTATGTCTGCATATATCATTGCTCTTATCAGCCATGAGTGCTCATAGCCATATCCCTGCAGAGTTCATGAGGGTATATATCTTCCCCCTGGTCAAAAATAAGTATGCAGACATTCTGTCCAGCAATAATTACTAGAAAAACTCTTGTTACTCCGATTAAATGATTACCTATGGACATCTCCTAATCAGTTTGGTTTTTAAAAGGTCCCACTGAACTTACCTGTGTATCTATGTACTTAAAGAAACAATATCTAAATACGCTGACAGTAATTCAACCATTTATAGCTGTTTCCAGGAAGGTAACCATGTACATATTAAATTTATTGAAATTTTGCTATTTCCACCAATCTTTTACTGTTAGGTGGGGCAATGTACTATCCGAATGTTTTGGCTCCTCTTGCGGGGTGAGACAAGGCTCCTTGCTCTCCCCTATGCTGTTTAATGTGTATATTGACGGATTAATTGCTTCACTTAATGAGGCAACAGTGGGATGTTGTATAGATAACACAAGGATAAATAACTTAGTCTATGCCGATGATATGGTGTTAATAAGTCCCTCTGTTAACGGTCTGGATCGGTTACTAAAAGTGTGCGAAGTGTATTCGCAGAAACATGATATTCCTTTTAATGTTACAAAAACTAAGGTTATGCAATTTAATCCTAAAAGCTATAATCAGCCAGCTGACATTAAATTGAAAATGAAAGGTGAAGTAATTGAGGAAGTACAAGAGTTTAAGTATTTGGGTCAAACTATTACCAGCTCCTTGAGTGATGACTCGAATATAAGAAAACAATCTCGAGGCCTTTGTGCTAAAGCGAATTTGACTATAAGGAACTTTCGGTTCTGTACATGTGTAGTTAAAGACACTCTCTTTCGTACTTTCTGTAGTAATATTTACGGACAGCAACTCTGGGTGAATTATAAAAAAGGTTCTGGCAGAACCCTAAATTTGCTGTACAACAGGTCTTTTAGACTCTTACATAAATTAACCCCGAGATGCTCAGCTTCGCAAATGTTTGCTACCCGCAATGATGTCCCGAGCTTCCCGGAGGTAACAAGACGTGCTCAATCCAGTCTAATGCAAAGAATTAAAAAATCAACCAACCCGATTATCCAAGCTATCCATGAGTCCTGCCGTTTATCCTCTAAGTTATGGACTTCTTGCTACGAAAACGTCAGTAGTGTAGTGTGACTTCAAAAGGAGTGAGTGCAGAGCAATTGCGCTGTTGATTAAATGAGTGTCAGTGCCGCCACCCACCTTGTTGCAAAGTGCCAACCCCCAGGGTGCCAAAAAAAAAAGGAGATGAATCTCCCCAGCAAGCTGGAGGAGTCCACCTAACCTCTTTTGGGGAGAAGTTGGGATGCCTTACCCTCCAAAGGGGTATACCTAATCTAAGAGAGGAAGGAGGAGGAGGAGAGTCTTTTCTTTGGGGGAGAAGGTGGGGCGGCCTCATCCCAGAAAGGGATATACCTAACCTGAGAGAGAGAGAGAGAGAGAGAGAGAGAGAGAGAGAGAGAGAGAGAACCCGAAATCCGCCAGTTGGCGTAGAAGCCAGTGCATCCAGGCATTATCAGCCAGTTGGCACAGTGTATATATCGTTTGAAGAGCCAAAAAGCGCACATACACGCCCATAGATCCCCTATTGTTACACACACACACACAACGTATATAAACAGATGCATGTAAAACCCAATAGCAAAATATATACGAGCATAACCACCACACAAAAAAACACACCACAGCACCACAACCACCAATCGTCTAAGTATAGCTTACCATCACCATCGTTTGAACAGCCAAAAGGCGCACATACACTCCCCGCACATTAGCCCTGTTCAAAAATCAACTTTTTCTTATTTTCATAGGTTTCTGTACTTTTTCCCATGCTTTTTGACCTGAAAAGGTCGAAAATCACAACCATTTTGACCTAGGTTGTTGGGAAGCATTGCCGCATGGAGCTTTAAGTTTTCTGCCTTGAAATCGGCCAAAAGCACCAGTTCTGGGGTCCCTTGAATCATGTTTTGCACTATAACCTTTTATCTAAACAAGATAGAGCAACAAAATAGGCACCAAATTAAAGTGTTTTTAATCCTCTTTCTAACTTATACAATTATGATAGTCTTGGAACAAGAAATGGCACATTGGTACATACAAAGATTTCAGAAATATCAGAAAATTCGTTTTCTCACACTCAAGGCAGACAAGGCGCCTTATTCATGACACAAATTTGAGATTAACATTTTGTCACAAGTCTAATCGATCAAGAAGTGAAAGCATTACATGATGATTAATTTCATAATGACATTTACACAGTCAGTTGTTGAGAGTTTGTTTCTTGAAGCTGTCAAAGCGGCGTCTGTTGAACTCCACAGCTTGAAGGAGATAGTCCCTTTGCTTGGCATCTGTTGTTATGACATTTGCAAAGTCGCTCATCATCTTGACACCACGTTCAACAATGTCATTCACCGCTTTCAGATTCTTAACATAGTCCAACGCTTTTCTGTAGTCCTCATTCTGTGGCCAAGACGTGACAGGTTCCAGAAGCCACTCGGATCCAATGTTCAGTGTGTCCAGCAGGAAATGTGATTCTGGGCCAATGAGATCAACCAGGGTGGTCTTAGCTGTGACTCTCTGGAATAGAGGCTTTCCTGTTCTGAAGCTGTCTGGCTTCTCAGTGGCATGTAACTGGGCAGCAATGTTGTGCTTCAATGTGTCACTCAATCTACTGCTGAACAGGGCAAATGGCACGACTTCCTGCGTCAGGTACCATTTGTGGTTTTCCATCTTATTAAGTACTGCATCAGCAAGCTCTGGGTCAGTTTTCTTGTACTTCAACATGTCCTGGATTAGACTTAGATCATTCACGGGAGCATCTGCAGCAGACATTGACATCATCCATACAGGAGTGTAGAACAGCGCAAGGAAGGTGTTGAGTCTTTCCAGCTTTGATACAGTGTCTTCGTCGTACTCAAGTTGATCTGCAAACATCAGCATTTTCATGGAGTACAGGTTTCTGGCCATCCATCTGGCCTGATGAATGGCGCCTGGTCGACTCCAGTGAATACCTCGAGGAGGCGTTCCTCCAAGAACAATGACTGTCAGTTCAGCCATTTCCCCTGTAGTCGGCTCTTGGAAGCATTTCTGCTGTTAGAATGTCTTGGAGTATTTCTTCACTGTTCTTCTTCTTTTCCTTCAGCCATTTGCTGTTGATAGCCAGCATCTTTGGGTTTTCCTTGGACAAGTCCGTCCAAACATCCTTCAGATGCTCAAACCAGGGATTATCTGGCCCCTTCACCTTCCCAAACAGCTTCTCCCAAACTGCTCCTACTAGGATTTCCAGGATGTGATGTCGACAGGCCAGATAAAACACCTTTTTGTTCAGCATTTTCTCTAGCAGTTTGGCAGCTCCTCTGTGAACTCCATTGTTACTGGATGTAGTGTCAAAAACAAGGGCAGTAACATTATCCGTAAGTTCCCATGTCTCCAGTAAATCCATTGAAGCCTCAGCCTGAGCTGTGCCAGAAGAATTGTCGATGACAGGTACTCCCAATAACTTTCCTTCAGTGTATGAAGGTGGACCAGACACTAGCGCAGCTAAAGTCTCTGAGGTACTTCCAGGTTCACTGCCCAAGACATCTTTGAGCAACTTTCCATCCCAGTGTAAGGCAGCGTACTGTGGGGGGTTTTCACAAAACTTGGACATGTGACTCTGGCTGATATTATACCTGGACAGCATTCTGTTGCGACGTGTTGTTGAGGTTGAGATGACGAAGTTATCCAGATCAGCCCCTCCAGCTTTCAAGGTGGCAGAAACCATGGCAGTAACTTGATTGTCTGATAAACCAAGACGATCAGCTGTATTGCAGATGACATCACATTCCATGACCTTCCTTGGAAACGTCAAAGTCACACTAGTCACAGTGTCTTGATGGTGAGAACATCCAGGACGAGGCTGATGGTAATCCATGTCCTCTGTGTTAGCGTCGTTGTCAGTTGAGTCACCCCAGGTAATGTCATCCACATGAACAACTGCCTCTTGTGGAGGTTCTGAGATATCAACTGTGCGCCCACGGAGCTCCCTCAGCTCCTTGCTTAATGCCATTGTGAAGTTGTAACTTGTAGATGGTTTTCTAGATTCTGATTGAGTTTCTGTTGTTTCCTGAAAAATGATAGATAATTATTATTATTATTATTATTATTAATTATTATTTATTTATTATTATTATTATTATTATTATTATTATTTTATTATTTATTAATTTTATGCTCTTTCATTTGATACCTAATTTGTTGCTCTATCTTGTTTAGATCAAAAGTTAAAGTGCAAAACATAATTCAAGGGACCCCGGAATTGGCGCTTTGGCCGATTTCAAGGCAGAAAATTTAAAGCTCCATGCGGCAATGCTTCCCTACATCCTAGGTCAAATTAGTTGTGATTTTCGGCTTTTTCAGGTCAAAAAGCATGGGAAAATGTACAGAAACCTATGAAAATAAGAAAAAGTTGATTTTTGAACAGGCCTACCCGCACATACACGCCCATAGATCCCCTATTATTACACACACACACACAAAACACAAATGTATATAAACAGATGCATGTAAAGCCCCAATAGCAAAATATATATGAGCAAAACCACCATAGCACAACAACCACCAATCGTCTTAGTATAGCTTACCATCACCTAACCAAACCCACCTTACTCACGGCTTTTACTCACCAGCTCCTGGTAGACTGACAAGGTCTCTAAATACGACCCAATAGACAGAGCTATTAAAAATAAACAAATACGTTTATGGGCCAGGGGGTAAACCGACAAGGTTTCTAAATACGACCCAATAGACAAAAATATTAAACATAAACAAATACGTTTATGGAACCAGGTGGTAGACCTACAAAGTCTCAAAAAAGAAAAGCGCTAATAGTTTTTCTATTAAGCTTCTTATGGTAAAACAACACGAGGCCGATTTCACATTTGCTGGGGGATCTTTTAAACCAAAAATCGAATAAGATTAATAAGTTTAATACAGAAACAAATTTTCATCATAATATACAATTTTATCCTTAAACTATAACATAAAAAGCATTAATATGATTTTTAAAACAAAATAGAAATTAAATTAGGGTAACTATTTCATTTTTCCTCTTTTGGCCAATTATTTTGTTTCAATACAAATTTATCTTTAATATACATTTTTATCTTTAAAAAAAATATTAATACAATTTTATATTAAAAATAGGTTGTATTTCAGGATAACTATTTCATTTCTCGTCTTTCGCCCAAATAGATTCTATTTCAGGATAACTTATTAATTTTTCCTCTTTTATCCAATTATTTTGTTTCAATATAAATTTATCTTTAAGACATGGTATATCTTTAAACCTTAATACAAAAAAATATTAATATAACTTTATAATAAAAATAGGTTCTATTTCGGGGTAGCTTATTCATTTTTCTTCTTTTACGCAAATATTTTGCTTCAATACAAATTTACCTTTAATATACAATTTTATCCTCAAACTATAACATAAAAACGTTAATACAATTTCTAAAACAAAATAACCTATGGAATAAGAACGGGGCATGAGAACGAATCCAGGGTCTCTGTTTGCCGGAAAGTCTCGAAGTGAGAGGATATCTGCCCAGGGGTTCGAGACTCTGCGACGGGGCTTAGTAGCCCCGCTAATCTTTCTTCTTGAGAATGTCATTTAGACAGTGAATTTTATTATGCGATGAAGGTATCCCTTGAAAGTGAAATTTTATAACGCGCTTGTTTCCCTGTATGTGTTAACTTAAAAATGTATAGTAAGTTCTACAGGTTGGTTTTTAGAATTACTTAAACTTTAAAGGTAGGGAATTGCTGCGGTCCCGGGTTCGTGAGCCGGTGCTGGCAGATGATGCGTAGCACATCCAGCTAATCTTCCTTTTGAGCACAGTTAGGCTAGTTGCTTTGTGTTTATTATCTGATCCAGTATTCTATTAGGTATTTAGAGAGCGAATTTTGTTTATCAAATATGATAATTACGTGTTAACATTTATTTAAAATTAGTTTGAGAAGTGTTTCATTAAAATAGCATGTATCCTCAATTTTTATATGTATATATATATATATATATATATATATACTGTATATATATATATATATAATATATAGAGGGCGTCCCAAAAAAATGTATACACACTTTAAATACTTATAAAGGCAGTGTTTATTAAAATACATTTAATTTTCAAAATGTAATAGAATCTACAGACATTATTTAATTGTTTTGTCAACGCCTGTTTTCAAACTGACGTCCATTCTGGTCCAGGCACTGCTGATAACGCGAAGCAATGGAATCGCAAACATCACGAAACATTTCGTTTGGTATTTGTGTGCATTCTCGTTCAATGGCTGCTCTCAATTCAGCGACTGTTGCAGGTTTTATAGCGTAGACTTTGTCTTTTAAGTATCCCCATAAAAAAAGTCTAGTGGTGTGAGGTCTGGTGAACGCGGAAGGTATTCTACGAAACCCCTTCGTCCAATCCACATCCACATCGTGCCAAGTACCACTCGCAATACTCCACTCTTCGGTCCGGATCATCTTCATTAATAGCATGGACTAATCTTGGAATGTAACTTTTCCATTGACAGCGCTTCAAAATGCGTTGGACAGACGATTCTGAAATTCCTACCTCACGACTCGCTTGCCGCACAGATTTTCTTGGACTTTGGTGGTACGTTTCCAGTACTCTTTCTTGCTTTGTGGGGCTTGTCGATGTCCGTGGTCTTCCGGAACGCTTCTTGTGACATTCTGAACAGTTCCATCGGCTTCAAACTTATCTCTAATTCGAGTGATGGTAAGTCGCGTTGGTGGATCTGTTTGAAACGCCCTCCTAAACTGTCTTTGCACTTCAACTGCGTTTTCACACTTCCAGTAGCATTTTAAAATGAATTTCCTTTGTTCAAAGCTTAGTCTGACTGCCATTATTAATTCTAATGGGTTTAACTTGGAAAGAAAGAAACATCAATTGAGCTATCAGCTGTTAAAGTGTGTATACATTTTTTTGGGACGCCCTGTATATATATATACATATGCATATAAAAATTGAGGATACATATATACATATATATATATATATATACACACACAGTATATATATATATATATATATATATATATATACGGAACAAATGGATTTTAATTAAAAAAGATTCAGTGTGGATGAATCGTTTAATATCTGACAGGTGCTCGATACCCTGTGACGGTGCTTAGTCATCCAATATGATCATAATTAGAAAAATGTATGAGCTGTCAAAATAATTTTCTGTCTACAACCGTATCCTTTCTCCTTATAGGCCCGATGCGGAACTTTTCGTGAAAGTTTTGAAGAAACACAAATAACCGACGGTGATTTGGAGGTTTTACAGCGCACCCAACCCAGTGACCTGAATACGAAGCTCGAAGTATTGGCTCACATCCTGTCCAACGATTGCCAGGTCGACGGGGAACTAATGTAAGCTTTTTTCTTTTGGTTAAGAACAAGCCACAGTGTATTTTCATCAATTTATTAAATGATAGAAGTCATGTTTCATAAATTAGTACAATTCAGCTTAAACTAGTTACAGAATTAGCATCCAATAAATAAGCTACAGAGCACAAGACTAACATTATTGGAGACATCTTATATTTTACACAATATGGTTACAATTATATATATATATATATATATATATATATATATATATATATATATATATATATATATATACACATATAAGCACACCGGACAAAAAATTAGTCACCCCTCTCAGAATGTACCTAATAACGTGTGACGGCGCCTCTGGCCTTGATAACCGCACGAATCCGGCGAGGCAGAGATTCTACGAGGTTGTGCATGTACTGAACATCGATTTGCTGCCACTCGTTCATCAGCCGGTCCCGAAGTTCCGCCAGAGTCCGTGGGTGTCTATTCCTGCGCTTCACTTTCTGTTTCCAGCCTGAACAACACCTTCGACGCATTCAGGATTAAAGGCTTCATTGGACCTGCGATGTACTCGTCACCTCCCATCATTGGAGAACAACCAAAAATGGGACTCATCGGACCAAATTACACGTTTTCAATCTGCCGCAGTCCAGTTTTTGTGCCTCTGAGCCCATTTATAACGTGCCAATTTGTGACTTGCTGTTAACAGCGGCCTCTTCCGTGGTACCCTGCTCCAGATGTCCATCGCATGCAGTTCTCGTCGCAATGTCCGTTCGGAAATTGGTCGCTGGAGAACCTCATTGGTTTCTTGGAGCAATTGTTCTCTGGTTTGAAAACGATTTGCAGTTACTAGACGAGAAACATGGCGGCGGCCCCTATTGTCGAGAATTGTTTTCCGGCCAGAGATACGCCGTCGATTGTCAGTTGATTGCGAACTACACCACTCTTTGTAAACTCGCTGGACAGTACGCGTTGACACACCAACAAATTGGGCTACTTCAGACATTTTGTGTCCGTGGGCTCTGCCAAACACGATGGCTCCTTTTTGCCACTGAGTAACGTCTGCCTCACGACCCATTTTGCAGACTATATCCAACACACACTTTGTTCTTCACCACCTCACGAAACAGATCTGATCCTGTGTGCTACGTCACCGCTACTTGTCACTTACCAATGCTACATCAGCGCCCTCTGTGTGACCTTGAACTTCCTACTATCGGTGCTATTAGGGGTGACTAATTTTTTGTCCGGTGTGCTTATATACACACACACACACACATATATATACACACACACACGCATAAAACTTTACTCAATACATCGAGTGCGCACAAATGGGAACCTTTTTTTTATCTGCACGCACACCAATTCATCATTCAGCTCAGTGTCGCACAAATCGAATAATTTAAAAAAAATTATAAATCCCTTCCCACGTGACATATGCAGAAGAAATGAAAGACACATCCTGCAAGTATTACTAAAATATCCTTGTAATCGGTGGGGATTCCATTCAATTTCAGGGATATGCAACTGTTCGAGAAATTTTACAATAACAGGGTCACTCCAGGGATGAGTCCCCAGTGAATTAAAATAATACATTCTTTCCCTAATTTTTAAGTATATTGCAAAGTAATGAATCCCTTCGCCGCCAACAATGTCCTTGTTTACAATAATTCCCCCGCATTTTCTCGTAATTGGTAATTTCAATGTTCCATTCTTCGCGTGTGATTCGGTCACTATTCATTACTCTCTGAAGTGTATTCACATCCATTTTAAAAGTCAGTGACTACGTTCCTGAAGCGGTCAATCTCAATTAGGGCTTGTGACTCGAGGTATACTAGTACACTAATAGGGGCGTCTATCGGGTTGGCGAATTCCAATCTGACTGAGATGTTTCCACTCTGTTGTGGATTAAGTTTGTATTTACACTAGCAGAGAAGTCGGGTGTGATATCAAACGGGTAAAGGTTAAATTGATCGATGAATTCTTTCTGCGTTACCCCAATCCCGAGCTCATCACACGCAATATGGGCCAGATTGCTATAAGCTCTCGCGCAAAGCGGGAACAAAGCGTCTGATGAGTAGTCCGTATCCATAGATTGGCCCAACGCAACGCCATTGATGTATAGTTATATTTTTAAGGCCGAAATTGCCGAATTTAAAGGCGTTCTTTTTATATTTTCCATTCGCCGAAGCGTGATCCTGCATTTCAATTAATAGCCTTTTAGGTAGAACTCCCAGGGGCCACGTTTTCTATTTGCTTTGAAGCCAACCGTGCGGGCACTGTGTATTGTTTGATCTGTACTCTGTTAATTGAGTATTTTACTTTTGCGTGTAGTAATTTTTTTTTCAATTTGTAAATATTTCGGCGAACTTAATTTCACTCGCCGTACGCGCAGATATGTTTCGATTATGTGAACCACAATGGGTTTTGCGCCCTCTGCTTGATCAGGCCCCAGATTTATGCAGATCTCAGGATTCGTGCGGGTTAGCTTTAATTTCATATCCACCCCATTCATAAGCATTTTCTCCTGGAATGTGAAGTCTGTATGCAGACGTTCAAAACATTCGTATATCTTCTTTTTAGAATTTATAAATTTATCCTTTATACTACTTTCGTCTTTAGTCTGCTAATAGCCCTCGGCAGTTAAAAAGGTACCCTTCGCTTCTTTTGAAAAGTTCAAGACATTTTCCAGATAGGCTCGTAGGTGATAATAACCCGTTGCTGCCGAAATGTTGATCTAGCTTAAATATACATCACACTGACTGAATATGGAGTGTAGAAAGTTTGTTTCGGGAAATACAACATATTTATCATCGCAGTCCGTTCCAGCTGAATGGGCTTTACGTAGTTTAGCGTACATATGCATGCAGCTTGGATAAAAAAAGTACGGGCCTGAGCTGGGTGTCACGAATTCTATAGGGACACTCGGTGAACTAATTGTGTTTAATGGGTTAATTGTAATAAAGTCACTGTGCTCAATAGAAACTTGTGTTGGGGGCAGATCAAAGAGGGACAGCTCCGATTTACAAGTAGTAATCAGCCTATGATTCGTGAGAGCAATATCCTTAGCTTAGATCAGTTAAAAAATTGATCAGCCATAGGTTTCATTCGCTTAGAACACTTCTTCTTCGATGTCCTTTTACGTTTAACGCCACGCGTTGGTAACCCCCTCTTCCGGACAGCCTTCTTCTTCTTCCCGCCACCACGCATATTTTTTTTTGCATCTTTGATGATTTTGTCCCGTGTACGTTTTAAATGTTTTTTTTTGGAGCTTCTTTAGGTTTAGCCCCTCCATTATGTCTTCTACTACGTTAAAACCTGATTGTAACGCTTTCCTTCTGAGGTATCTGGCGCTCCTCTTCAGCAATGGGACAGCCGTGCGTAGTATGGTTGAAAAAAATGGATCCAAGCCCACTCCCACGCTGATATCTCACTCCTCGATATACTGTGAAAGGCCTTCGGTGTCATTATAACTCAATGCGACGAAAGTGTAGCTTCACTGTTAACCTCCCATCACCGAATGGGAAATTTTTTCCCTCAATCGTTCTTATATATATTGAGATATTGGTTAATAGATTAGTCACAACATTCACCTAATGGGGCTTGTCATATGTAATGCTCAAGCTCTTCCCTCTATGGTTGGGAATGTCTGCAATGCGGAGCAGACGCGCCTGGGTATCCCCAACAAATTGATACCCGACGATATTGCTGTAAATATAGCACATGTCTGGGGATGGATAGCCAACACCCAATTTCTCCAATTTCAACTGATACATTACGCTGGACAAGTCATGTTGCGCCTCGTGAAAGGTATCTCTTTGGATGTCTGCTTCATATCAGCCCTCGGTTATAATTTGAAACAATCCTTTATCTTTAATATTTCTATTATCCTGTGATTTTAGGGTCAGAGCATGTGCAGGGGTTTCTTTGTTTACGATTTCGTATACTAAATCAGCCGTAAGATTTGAGCTTTTAAAACTTCCGTTTAAGTCTCTCACAACATCTTTAGCCGTACCATAACGACCCGGGCCTAGTGTTACTTCTTTAGTGTAATACAGGGCCTCCCCACTCCGGCGGCAAGCATGGGGTCATCCCTAATTACCCATGCTTTTTCACACTCATCACGATCTCTAAGAACCGTAAAAACGGGTTCTTTATAATCAATACTTAAGAATCTGGTGGATAGCTGAATTTTGCATAACCCCACCTCATTCGAATCACGTTCCAATTCAATGGCCCATGGAGTTCTGTTACCAAGTTGGCCAGGGTGTTGTTAGGATGTACAGACGGAAAAGAAGAGGACGGGAGTGTGACATAGAAGTGGTTAGGCGCCATGTTGCATACTATTTAAGCGTCATTATTGCATCAGCCTTTATATAGGTGTTGAAGCTTTTTGGGTACCCTAGCCATTTCACCAGGTACATTTTTCTCTTTCCTGAACCTCTGCTGCCTAAATTTTTTTTCAATTTTAAACACATTTTTTCCTAAATTAAATGTCACTTTCTCCAACTCCTCGCGGTAGAAACTTCCTGCGATTTCTTCCCCATTCAAATCTTCAACGTAATACATCATTATCTCGCCTTTAGGTCTAATAGCACTAACTTTAAAAATCTCACGTGTCCATCTTTGCTGAAATCCCTTCGCGAACTTATTTCCCGAACATGATAGCCTTACATAATCATTGATTTTGAAACGTGTAGAGTGTGGCGGTGCTCTACGAATATCTCTTCTTCCCTCACACTCTGTCTGCGTACCTCTTTCTAAAACCTCGTTAGGTGTTGTCCCAATCGCGCGATGGTGTGAACGGTTGTGTGAGGAGGCCAGTGATTCCAGAATGTTTATATATCTGTATGTGATTTTATGTGTAAAATAGCGATGCATGCGTTCCTTTATGGTATGTTGAACTCTTTCAGCTAAAGAGGCCTAATGTATAGAATTCCTAGTGTAGTAACTGATATTAAACTCTGCCAACATGTTCTGAAAACTTGGCCTATAAATTCTTTCCCCATATCCGTACAAAAATAGCCTGGAACCCTGTTTTCTTTCAACATCAGCGTTTTGGTAGCTTTAGCAACTGTTTCAGGCGATTTATTTTTCAGAGGAGTTAGCCACAGATATCTAAAGAATACATCTATTATGAATAGGATGTAGCGATAGCCATCATTATATACCGAATATATTTGCATGTCTGTTAAATCCGCTTGCCAAATAGAGTCAATCGAAACCGATGTTGTCCTGATTGTTTTAAACCTTTTTCTTACCTGCTTATGAAGTGTATAAGCATCCTGCTCCCGCAAAAACCTCTCAACATCTTTTTTCCCTACTCCATCATTTTAAACACCTCTGTACTGTCTATCAACACCGCCATAGGAGGCTGGGTCAGAAATGTCATAATAGCGTTTTCTTAATATGTTAGCCATTTGTGTATTTTAGATACGTGGATAGGGTTGGCTGTTGTTGTTTGGTCTCTTCTTTCTCCTCTCCAGAGATGCTACCGTTGCGGGTGATGGCGTGCTCAGTTGTGGCACGTGCGAGACTTGCTCCAAGTCTTTTAACCTATTCAGATTTTCTTTCAATGTTTTGGGGACATTTATTTGTTGTAGTCTTGCTTAAATATGCTTCCATCCTGATGGTGAGGGCCTGTCCCACTTTCTCACCAGATCATGGACAATGTCGACGATATTCGATCCCTGTACCCTTGCTCCTTTAATACATGCTGCATTCTGTTATTCTTTGGTTGGTCATCTCTAACGTCGGCCTCAGGTCCTATGTCGCCATGCTCAGCGTTGCTCGCGTTGCGCCTAATAACCACGGGAAGCTCTGTCGGATTCTTATAATCTTCGTACTCTTGAAGATATTTCTGCAGAGCCTCTTGGTATAACATCCTTTTCTCATCAAGTGGCTTTTCACTGTTTAATACGTCTATCAATTCGCTTTCCATTCTTTTAAGCCTGCTTTTACGGGGTTCTAGAACCATGTCTGAACTCTTTGAACGTTGCAGTGAAACACACCTCGTGTGGAATCACTACCACTTTCTTCATCATATTAATCTAGTCAGTAAAGGTCCCAAAACTAAAAATAAGATGGAGAGGAATGATGCCTCTCTTTGTACAATAATTCGCTTTTTCTTCCCTACAGTTTGACTTTTAAGGGCGAGCTTACGTATTATGTTCTTGTAACGGCGTAGGCGAGCTTTCTGAGGGAATTTCATTGATACATTACATTTTATAACATTAAGGCAGATTTCACAGATGCATTTTAAAAAGTCCGAGTCGATATTTTTAGCAAACATCTGCTGCAATGCCCGAAACAATCGATGATAGATTTTTATTAATTCATGGTATTTCTTTAGCCGTTTTGTCATTCTGGGATATACACCGTTTCAGGCTCGTTTGGGAATATATTCGTCCTTAGAAGCACTCTAAACGTGTTTCGCGGGTGAAGGTCACAAAGCAAATATCTGTAACGCTGACTTGTAGCTTTTTTTAAACTTCCAAAAACTCCTTACCCTGATTCGGGAACATTTGATTGGCTAACACCCCAATTTGTGACACATCTCTACGTTGCGCGAATAAGACTAGATATCGTGTATTTAACGACACATCGTGCATGTATCTATTTTTGAAAAATAGATTCTGATTGATGAAGAATACACTTATGTTAAGATGGTGGGATAACACTGTAAATGTCTCAGCAAACGTTTCATCCATTTCCAAAATGAGATCGTCAATTACAATGACTGTATGCTCATTTCCCTTTAACGAATTAACGTCATATACGCCTTTGTGGAACAAAATATCATCTTGGTACTCGTTGAACACTGACTGGTACGTCGAATAGCACCATATTACTTTATGTACAAATTTTGAGGACATCTCCCCCTTATCTTTAATGATTTTGAGCTTAAACACAGTTTTACCACATCCTGTAGGGCCAGATATAATACATGTGGATGCGCTTGTAAACCTGAATTTTTCTCCAGATTCCATCTCTAACACGTCACACCCCTAAATGGAACATTTGCAAAATATATCAAAATTTAAGTGTTGCTCCTTATATTCTACAATCTTGTTTTTCTTCTTCCACAGAACCGTGAATGAAGATGAGGTACAGCATCCCATCATCGATATTACAGACGACTCAGATGACAGTGTAGTTGTGGTTACAGACTCCACTCCCGCTGACGAACCCTCTCCAGCGACACCTCCACCACGTGGCAGTTCAAAGCGGAGGCACGATGATGAAGAACCTTCCACGTCAGGTATAAAACGTGCCAGGATTGCACCGGTTGCTAGACCCCCAGTAATAGAGCCCCAGCCCTCTACGTCTTACGACACAACCTTCACACTAGCTCCCTCCTCAATTAAATTTGTACCCCCTTATTCCTGTTCAATTCCGGGTATATCCTCCACACCAGCAGCTTCTCGTGCTGTAGAGGAAGGTATAACATTCGAACTGGTGCGCACCGCTAACCCCACCCCGGCCCTGACTAGAAATCGGTACGTAGTCAGGGTTGACCCTGGAACCCTGTATAGCAACGGTGTTGAACACGGACTGCGGCGCGTAGTTGAACATATTGTGGAGTTTGCCCTTCAGAACCGCGACGAACGTGAAGTCCGGACGAGGTTGTCCTTCGCGTTCGGGTCAGTTGACGGGGAAGTAGATGATGTTTGGGTAGTAATACAATTTAGACGCTTGGCCGATGTAGATATAGAATATATCTTGGGGCGTATAATGCAGGCGTCTCAAAGTAGTACAGCTTTCAATATGGACAACTTCACGGTAGATATTGACAGAGTATTCCGGGTTGAGGGTCATAATGCCACACCTTATACTCTTAATTTCAATTCTCCGGTTATTTACTGAAAGCATATAAACGTCGATCGTGGTTGCAACTTTATAGCAATAGTCTTAGCTCATATGTTCACTGTGCTAAATACATGGACACAAAAAATTTGGTTGCCTACGGTTGTGCACCGTGCTAGTAAATTGGCTTCAGATTGCAAGCTTGAGTTTGAGTGTAATATGGGCCTTGAAAAGCTGAGAAGGGTAGAGCAGGAAATGAATGTTCATATAGTTGTATTTGGAATGGATGATCGTCGTAGGACTGTGTATATTTTTAAAAACTGTGTGAGAGATCGCGCAAGACCTCTACTTATTTTAGGATTGCCAGAGTCAACATATCTCCCCATCCGTAATATAAAGGCTCTTTACGTTAGTTATGATAAAAGTCGAAAATATGGAAGGCATCATGATTTGTGTAAGGGATGTCTCGAGTTTGTGGATGATATAGTGAAGCATTGTAAGGAATGTCACATGGTTTGTGAGCAGTGTAAAAGCCCGAAATGTGAAGGTCGTGTAGTTGAAGCCGAGAAGAGGGAATGTAATATGTGCAGACGTACATTTTTCAATAATAAATGCCAATTGGCACTTGCAGGAAAATGAGAATCTGTGAATGTGGTATGTTTCATATGATGGATAATTGTGGGAAATTCACGCATAAATGTGATGAAATTCACTGTTGTACATGTCATGAAAAATATAGGTGGTCGGTGTAAAGCATGTGTTATATGAAAGATGCTAAGTCTAAAAATAAACCCTGTATAACCGGGTACTACGATATAGAAACTTACACAAATCCTGAAACCAAAGAGGTTATCCCACATCTACTCGTAAGCCAGACTATCTGTGATGAGTGCATGGAGGTTAAGTGTGACGAGTGTCACAAATGCGGTAAACGGACAAACGTTTTTAAAACGAATGCACACGAGAGCCTTTTGAAACTCTTTGTGTCCTCTATTGTCAAGTTAGCGGACAAGTTAAAAAAAATGACTGTATATTCTTGCCCATAACGGGGCAAAATTTGACACACAGTTCCTTTATAAGGGATTGCTTGAACACGAGTCAGCTGATATATTTACAGGCGACCCCTTGAAAGGGGGAAACAAACTTATACAAATGCAGATAAGAGGTAATGTTCAGTTTAAAGATACTTTATTATTCACACCTTGTAAAGTATCCAAACTACCCAAGGTGATGGGTTTAGCCGCCGAAGTTTCAAAAGTGTATTTCCCTTACACTTTTCTCACTAGCGACACATTAAATTACGTAGAACTACCTCCCCCAAAACATTACTTTAACTACAGCAACATGAGTGATAGTGAGCGTGAAGATTTTGATCGCTACTACAACAGTTTTAATGAAGATAATCCTTACGATATTGCCGATGAATGTGAGTGTTATTGCGTGAATGATGTGCGCGTGCTTAGAGTATGTTTCCAGGCCTTTAGAAGGATGTACATAGACTGTTTCAACTGCGATCAGTTGCAAGTGATAACCACAATCGCATCATTGTGCTGTAATGTATTCAAGAACAATTTCATGCCTATAGACACCTTAGCCATCATTCATAGAAACAACCCTCGCAGTTATGGGCATAAGGCTATTTACTGGCTTATACACATACAGCAACAGACCGGTGTATACGGGGCTCCAATAAACTTAGCCCCCCCCCGCCCATGGCCTAAACCATTAGAGGTACAGTAAAACTAAACATTCCTTACAAAAGAGAATTTAATCCTGTATTTAATGAGAAACAATTAAAACTTGGTGTTCCCGCCATTGGCTTCCAAGACAGCCTGAATTCGCTTTGGGTAGCTTGCCAAAAGTGACGTGAATAGATCTTGATCGTTACGCAAATTTGCTAAAACAGTTTCAATGTGTTGCGTCATTGTATCCTTCGAAAACCGATTTGCTGCAGGTTCTTGAAACAAGAGACATTCAACCTTGTCCTTTATAACTGATCCAATGTGTTCACAGACGTTCAGGTCAGGAGAATTTCCTGGCCATTCTTCATTTCCAAAGAAATCGACCTCATGGTTCCGCAACAACTGTTGAGTGGCTAATGCCTTAAAGCAGGGGGCCTTATCGTGCAGAAGTGTGACCTGATCGACATCCATAACATTGTTTGCGTTTCTTAGAAAAGGAATGACATGCTGGGATAGAATAATATCACGAAAATACTGCCCATCCCAACTCTGACCATTTGGCTTCAGCACCCACATGAGCTTCTTTGCAGTGAACAAAACAAACACACCAACACAGTCTGGACTTTTTAATAATTCGCGATAATGTTCACTGTCATCGATTTCATCTGGTGTTGTGGCCCACACTCGATCATTTTGGTAGTTAGGCCGACGTGTTACGTAAACAAAAAAATCATCGGAGACAGCTAAATGCATGAAATCATCCACATCCCAATCTTCAAGATAATGGGCAAACCACATTCTGTCATCGCTGTTAAGTTGAGTTTTTCTTGGCTTTGGAAGTTCATGCCAAGGCTTTAAACCTTGCCTATGACGGTACAGTCAAATGATCTCACCACTAACGATCTTTCCTCTCAACACTTCGATCTCTCTAGAAAGTTTAGCACAGCTGTTTTTCTGCTTACGCGTACCGCTTTCAATGATGTCCTTTGTTTCCTGAGAGAGTGGCAAATTTGGGCGCCCAGATTTGGTTGTATCCATTTCACATTCATCCAAAGTTTTATTCCAATTTCTTTCGACGAAGTCCTCATTTCTTCGCAAGTTTTTGGCAACCCATGAACGTGTTATAATGGTGGCTCCAGCATCACGAGCTTCCCGAAATGTTATTGCTCGTATGCGATCTATTACACGTTGCCTCTCCGAATCACCAATTAATTGAGAAGCCATTATATTATCACTTTATCAGCTGGAGTAATTTTAATACCTGCAATAAATAAAGAATTTTATATATTTTTATAATCACTAAGAACTATTTCGATATAAGTAAACATGTAAGCTGCAAATGGGGGGGGCTAAGGTTTTTTGGAACCCCTTACATAAAATACGCGCGCAACACGGGAGAAGTACCCATTAAGGTCAATGGTCGTGTTTTTTGGGTTGATGGTCTAAGCGAAGACTGGGTCACTGGTGGGAAGACTATGTAATCCTTTTAACGGTTGTTGGTGGCAGCGATTCCCAAGTCCTAAGTGTGGAATCGTAGGAGATATCCACGGTAAATCTCCTGCCGACAGTCTTTTATGGACCCGCACTCGCGATCAGCTTATAGGCTCCCAGTTCACTCACAAGGTCTTGTGGGAGCATGAGTATGATGCACGGATGGAAACAGATGGACAGTACCGCAAAGAAATAAACACGATCAAGCGTTCAATGGTGTTGGATCCTCTCAAATGCGGTGATAGCTTGTTCGGAGGGCGTTCAAGCTATACTTTTCGCCTACGGAGGGCGTGAAACTCCATTACTACGACTTCTGTCATTTATATCTCTACGTGATGAAGAACAATCCGTACCCCGTAGGAGCACCTGAAAAACTGGTGGGACCTGACCTACCCCTCATCGATCTCAACAAATTTGAACATGTACTATTTCGGTCTTTCTTTCGTAGACGTGATCCCACCTCACGATTTATGAATGCCGATCTTATCCGTCGTCATAGATCACAAGCTCATGTTTCCCCTGTGCGTGAAGTGCGCAGAAGAGAATAATGGGACATGTAATCACACAGCCAACCAACGGAAGATCGGAGGTTATATAGAAGTCCTGAGCTGTCCCTAGTCTTCCGTCATGGTTACAGAATATTGAAGATACATGAGGTGTGGAGGTTTCAGAAGCTACCCAACCTTTTCACACCGTATATAATACTTTTTTGAAGGCTAAGGTGAAAGCATCAGGTTACCCACGAGGGGTTGAGAGCGAGGGTGAAAAATCGACGTATATTCAGCGCTGCCGTGACCGTGAAGGGATACAACGTGACAGGGCCCAAATTGTTAAGAACCCTGGCAAGCGCTTTAGTGCAAAGTTATGCCTAAATAGTCTTTTGGGCAAGTTTGTACAGACACAGGTAAGGGGAACGTTCATTTGGCCCAAAGTTATAACGAGGTGTGGGATTATGCCAATGCCCCCGATAAAGAGGTTATGGAGATCGTGAATGTTGGTAGCACGTACATAATAAAGTACAACATCACCGAATTGGCCACAGATACCTCACGTGTTACAAACATACCTGTAGCCAGCTTCACAGTGGCATACTCACGCATCAAGCTTTGGGGACTACTGCACTCTCTTGGGCGGAGGGTGCTGTACGCTGACACAGATAGCGTAATATTCACAGAGAGGGAGGGTGAATACACGCCGCCTATTGGGGAATTCCTCGGAGAGTTGACTGACGAGATCAAGGGTGAGTATGGTGATGGTGCATACGCTGACTCCTTTGTATCAACAGGGCCAAAAACCTATGGGGTGCGGGTGAGGGTGGGGAAAGAGCTGATATATATTGTGAAGGCGAAGGGCATCACGCTTAATCTGACGAACCGACGGGTCGTTAACTTTGACTCGTTGAAGGAACTAGTGTGCTTAGAAGATGAGGGTGACCAACCTCCCCAACTGACTGTAGGAACCCACAATTTTCGGGCACAGAAACTGGGGTGTGTGAAGGAACGTAGGGGCACAAAGGTGTGTCGTAACGCCTATAGAAAACGTTACCAGGTGCCTGGAACCTTATGATATCGTACCCTTTGGGTACCATAGAACCTGAATGTTAACTATATGTTTATTTATTACATATATTTGAATATGTAAATGTTTCAATTAGGGTTTCATTTTCGTCTTTGTGTGTGTGTGTGTGTGTGTATCAGAGCTGGGCACTTGCGGCATATTGCGGTACTGCGGTACTGCTGCACTACCAAACCGGTACCAAACCGGTACGCGGAAATTTGAATGCGGTAGCGGTACTGCGGTACTTTCAGCGATCCTTTGCGGTACTGCGTTATGGTGGCCCGGGGTGGTAGTGCGGTGGTACCGCAAGTACCGCAGTACCGCAAAATATGCCGCAAATGCCCAGCTCTGGTGTGTATGTGTGTGTGTGTACAGGGAAAAAATCCTAAGCTCCGCCCACTGTAAGATCAATCAAATGGTCACGTGACTCCTGCTACTACCTGGGCATATCTCTACCCCGGCGTGCTCAGTTGGCCGCTGCAAGCCATGGATCTCAGACGTATATTTGAAGAATTCTCACGTAGACGAAAAATAGTGATGGCGTCTTTTGATATTGCGTGCTCGACGTTTATGAAGTGGTATTCGGTAAAGTCAGAAAATGTGGTGAATACTAAAAGACTCCCTAGCTCCCCCCCCTTCCTTTGAGACTTTTAAGGATACATTGAACCGCGCGAAGCTTGAGGAACAAAATGTTCAAATACTCTATGGATATTCTGGCAGAGCATTGCCGGTTTTCGAGGCAAAAACAATGTAAGGGACTACGTTGTTGGGCTAAACTGTATAAAAGCGTACATGTACCGTGAGGTGAAAGAAACAACGCGTGCAGAAGAGAAGCAACGGATATGGGTAGTGAGTCTTGTTGATGAGTGGCGTGACAGGTGGTATTATGTCATGCTGCATCATACCGAGTACGCGTACCTTGCGGCTGAGAATGTAAACCTTGTCATCATGGACAAGCTAAAGTACTTTTACCACTACAGTCATATATATCATGACGAGGTTCGCAGTGAGGTTGTGGCTAAAGGCCTGTGTGAGTTTTTAATAGAATTTAGAGACGAGTATCGACTATTAAACCAAAGGGATAAATACGGGCACAAGTTTCTCTCAAATAGTACGCCGGATTGTTACTGTGTTTAGTTTGTGGAAATGAACGTCTAGTGCGCATTGCGATAAAACATTAAATCCGATATTGCGCCATGTATCCGAAAATTGCCCGGTATAATGGGTACAAGTACTCGTATGATTCTCTCATGCTGGAACAAACCCGTACACGAAATATTAACGCTTGATATGATTCACTCCACACCTGTCTCCGAGAGAAACAGCGCTCCGGTTGCTCATAGTTATCTCAGAGCTTGTCCCAACTGGTTGTGCATTCTCACAATAGAAAATGATGGAGCTTCCTTTGAGCAGCATTCTCAATGCCGTATACGACGTGTCCGTGACGAAGTCATTGCGGGTGTTCAGACGTAAAACCGGTGCCATTAACTATGTACTTGAAACGACTTGTAGACAAGCAAACTCTGGTAAACGTAATGTTAGTTAAGTGTTGAGGAGATGAATAGGCTTCGTGATAGGTGAGAAATTGAGTGAGGATCGTTATAAAATACCTGCAGGTGTAGGTACAAGAAGAGAACAAATTAGTGATACCCCCTCATATGCCATTGTTTGTACGTTGTGTATAAATAACGATCAGCCATGCATTGGTATACGGCTAATGTGGAATAATGCATCTGACAATAACGTTCTTGTCCCCACGCGAAACCGATTCATCCTCGACAGAATGTTTGAAATCGTTGGTTTCCGCAAATTAAAACCTATATTAGACGCACGTGTTACGGATATGATTTATTTTGATACGGTTCTTGAATACGCATACACCGCTCTGCTCGACGTGTTTATCTAATGTAGGAATGAACAGGGTGAGAATGGTCTAGAGCTGGATGCTTATTTAATTAAAAGGTTTAGACTCATCGAAATATCCTGAACTTTGGTACAAAGGACTTGAGCGGTACAGGGCAGAGTTTGTCTACACTGTTCACCCTGAAGAGTTGTATCTTTATATAATGAGCAGCTGTCATTACGATTTAGAAGATTATTTGAACTGCGTTGTGAAGAAGAGTTCACGATTGAAAAACGCGGATCGGTAAGAAAAAACCCTCGATTGGAAAGGAGTGTTTATAAACTTGACTTTAATAATGATGTTGTGGCTAAGGACGCCCTCTTTGTGCGTGCTTTTGATTGTATTCTGTTTGTGTTTAAAGATAACTTGCCATCCAGTTGTAAAGTGGGCACAAAAATAGTAGTGAACGAAATGATGGCCCTTTACATTGAGTATAGGCACACGCACACCTTGAGTGGTGAAATAATGCTAAATCGTAATTATTGTATAGTACAAACCAACAATGATGTAACTGTAGACTCGACCACGTGCGAGTTTAGTATTTTAGTTAAGCGCGGTAGAACATAAAGTGTATGTATTTTGATTTTATATAAGTTTTGCTGTTTATATATACACATGTATATATTAATGGGTATATAGTTTTATCCTGTACTATTACTATTTTTTATATAATTTTTGGTGTTTATATACATAAGTGCGTATTTGCTCGTACATAGATTAAATGGTTATATAGTTGTATCCTGTAGTAATATTATTATTTAAGAATGTACATATATACCTTCGCTTAATGTGTGTATTTTTGTTGGATAATATTTTTGAATGTATATTTATTTCCAATATATTTCACGAGTTATTTCCCTTAACTCGTTTAAATAAACAGAATGACGTAATGGTGTTTTATTTAATTCTTTTGGTTGTATATATAAACGATATTAAGGAATAACTGGGGAGATGGGGAAAAAAAATAAAAAAGTATATATATATATATATATATATTTATATATATATATATTAGGGTGTTTCATAAATTAAAAGTTTGGAAAAATTTTAATCCACATGGATCCCCTTGTTCCATTTGCTGAGGAACTGATAAACCGAAGTATTAATTCAATAGTTTAAAGTTTACGGGTCCCCAGTTTGATGCTCTGGCAGATCATAAACGGAAAAAATTAAACAAAAATCTGTCAATGAATTTTTATTCAACAAACGAGTACCATTTCACTACACATTTTCACAAAGATACAAAAAACATAACCACTTCTTGCGAATCATTTGTCCATGAAATCCTTCTTGGTTTTATTCGGGTATTTCGCCCTATGCTGCATCACAGTTTTGAGCAAATACTGCTTCTGCTCTTCGTTCTTCGTCAGAGAACAGTTGAACTCTTTGGTGAGCGCGATGGCTCTTTCGGCCCGATCGTTGACGACAGAGATTTTGTTAACAGTTGCCGCTGCTTGCTTGAAGCCCTCTACTTCAGTCCACTCGGCAACTGGCTTTTTCAAGAATTCTGTGTCCAAGTCGAATGCATGGAAGAAAGCCATCGTCTTTCCTGTCACGAACTCCGCCAGGTGTTTCGAGGCAAGATTCCTGACGTTCTTCCCTTGGGGTTGCTTGAGTTCCTTTTTCGATGCGGGCTTACCCAAACTGACGACCATCTGAGCCTTTTCTTCATCTGCCACATCTGCGTCGAAGAACGCCATGGCAATAAGAGTCTCAGAGATGTACCATAGGTGTCGAGACATGGCTTCTTGCGCAGCGTTAACACACGAATATCCCGACATGGCAAAGGCTTCCGCGTCAGGCAGAAATTCCAGATCAACTGCGGCAGCCTTGCTTGAGGTTGCAGCACGAGTCCAACCTCGGATGTAGACGAGGGACACGAAGAGACCTACGGCTGTCAGAGCTTCCAACTCGTGACTCGACTTGAACTGCTTCTTCAGTAGAATTACTTTCAAGGAGTAGATGGCTATCGCCATCCATCGAGCGTGATGGTAAGCGCCAGGGGCTCTGAGAGGGAACTCCACCACTTTTGCTTCTCCCAGGGAGATGAGAACCAACTGTAGCAGTTCCTTGTAGTCATCGCGCTGATGCGACGACGTGCTCACCATCCCTCTCACCAGCAGGACTGACTTCTCCCTCAGTTCCATCATAGAGTCATTGACTTGAGCAAAATCGTACGGCCGCACGTCCAACCGGTCGATGAACTTCCATTGTGCCTGAAACCTCTTGAAAACGGGTATATCGGGGCCACTTGAAGGGCCGTATGCACGCTTGAAGACGGAGCTGAGGATGACTTCATAGATGTGATGCGGACAGGGGAAGTACATGAGTTCTCTACCAAGACCTTTCTCAATCAGGACGCAGGCCCCGATATGAATCCCGGTGTTCGACGCTGTCGTGTCGAAAGACAGTCCCCGCACGCGCTCTTCCATCCTGTGTTCCTTGACCAAATCCAAGCAAACTCGCGCTATCTTCTCGCCGGTTCCGGACGTCACCTTAGGAACGCCGAGCAACTTCTCCTTGCCGTCGCCAGAGACGAGGACGGCGATCCGGTCAACGCTCTCCTTCCATTGCTCATTGTCAGGTAGGAGCTTACCGTCCCAATGCAAGACAAGAGGCTGAACAGGACAAACTTCGTCGGATTGATAACTTTCAGCAGCCACCTTCCTGAGAGCCTTGCGTGTGCGGTACATGGTACTGGCAGAAATGGACAGTTCATCCAAGTCAAGACCTAGTGATTTAGCCGCTGCAGCGTACGACATAGCTGAATCGCGGTACGAAATATTCAGCCGATCGTAGGTAGTCGTCACATCCTGTGAGATCAGATTCCTGCGTCGCTTCTTGGTATTTCCCTTGGAGGAGGATGGAAAAACTTCCACGGTTGGGTCAACGACATCTGAGTCAGTCTCTGACGAAGTTGAAATCACTAAAGCCCCCGTATCTTCTGCAGCTCCTTGTTCCTTCCTGGCCTTCTCCTGTTGTTCCTTAATCTTGTCCAGCCTCTTCCTTTTCCTAATCTCCTTATAGTGAAGCTTCATGTCAACAGGGCCCATGCTGCAGGAATTTGGATCTTCACGCTGCATGTCGAGAAAGTGGATGTCCTCCTGATTCTTCATCATTTCCTTAGCCTGTGAATGAGCAATGTCCATGATCTCCTTCGCTATTGCCTCCTTGAATATCGCCTCCTTCACTCGGAAGGACTCTGCTTTATGTGACTTGTGCTTCACAAGCCGGTCGTATTCCTTGAGAAGGGATTCCATCTTCCTCAAGGCCGAATCTCGACGCATCATGGGGATTCTCGCTCTCTCCCAAAATATGAGACAGGCATCCAGGCACAGGTTCAGGCATTTAGTACGTCCAAATTTTTGCTCCTTTTGGTGGTAAAAGTACTTTTTGAGTACTTGCAACTGAGTTGGAAGGCCACTTGATGTGATGTTCGCATCCGTCTGGCCAATAAGAAACACTTCTGTTTTCGCTCTGGTAGACACCTGGAAAAGAAAACAAACTAAATAATTCCACAGAAATAATTTCACATCGTAATTAATTTCATTAATTAAATAAAGAAAAGCAGTAACTGGGACTCGAACCAGTGTCATAGCCGTTTGGCGGCATCGCTCAAGTCGGCGTACACAGCACGCTATCCACTACACCACCTAGGGAGTGGATAGCGTGCTGTGTACGCCGACTTGAGCGATGCCGCCAAACGGCTATGACACTGGTTCGAGTCCCAGTTACTGCTTTTCTTTATTTATAAAACTGATACGTGTACACTACGTTCTCTTTGACAATTCATTAATTAAATAAATTTCAATACCGCAGTAAAATTACATTAATTAGTATAAATAATTACCAGCTTAGTTGTCCAATATGCAACAGACTAATTAATTTCATGTAATATTAATAATAAATATCACTACCACAGTAAAATGACAGAAATTAAATAATAATAAATTTCAATACCACAGTAAAATGAGATAATTAGTAGCATATATAATTACCTCCATAGTTGTCCAATAGGCTATACAACACGAACCGCTCAAGTGACGAAGAAAACCGTCTTCACTGCAGGCAGGCGAGAAATGAACTGACAAAAAGTCGTCAAAGTTGGGGACCTCTAAATGCAGCGCGATCTGGTTCAAACTTGCACAAACGTGTTTTCTTGTTCTTTAGAATACGGAGAAACGTGTGGATTAAAACTCCAAGCTCATTTTTATTTTACCCTATAGGTATGAAACACCCTAATATATATATATATATATATATATATATATATATATATACCAAATGACTGTTTACCCCTTCTAAGCCGACTGACGGATTTCTAAGCCAACTTTCAAGAATATCTGAATAGCGCAATCTGGTAGCTCAAACGTTATATATATATACACATACATCTGCCTCTTACGCCTTCTAAGTCTTCTAAGCCAACTGGATGAAAGACACTTCTAAGGGGGTGGGGAGGGTGGCACTGGCACTCATTTGATCAACATTGCAATTGCTCTGCACTCTCTCCTTTTGCGGTCATACTACTAACGTCTGTCTGTAGCTCCACTTAATTTCGATATTATTGTATTATTTCTAATCATTTGTATATATTTTTATCCTTAGTATGTGAACTGTCATTGCATTAATAATATTTGTCATATGGACTATAGTCTGCCAATAAACCTTTTCATTTTCATTTTCATATATATATATATATATATATATATATACCAAAACTTAAACCCCAACTGGCAAAATTAATGGTAAGGGAAGCTATACTTTTGGGGCCTCCTTGCGAGTGACCCGTTCCCCACGTCGGGCTACAGTAACATCATGAAAAAGAAAAACTATAATGTTTGTCATTTACCATTACTTATTCGGACTATAGTGGATTTAATTTTCCCGGAAGAGTTCCTTGTTCCATGCACGGTCTGTGTGTATCATGAAAAAACCTAAGGGGACCATTCTGAGTTCAATCCCATCATGAAACGGACATGTTATGTGCCTTGAAAAGTGGACGCTCAATTTTGCCAGTTGAGGTTTAAGTTTTGGTTTTTGGCTAAAAATACACTAGTTATCCCTTATTCTTTGATGTATTCAATCTGACGCGAATGCAACGAGTCATTTGCTTATATTGAGGTTCTGGATATAGTAGGCTAGGTGTAGCTGTAACCCTGTAACCGCTAGATCCTGTCCCAAAGCTGGATCCTATCTGCTTTGCAGATAGCTGATGAGGGAAGCTATATTTTTGGGGCCTCTTTGCGAGTGACCTGTTGCCCACGTCGGGCTAGCATCATGAAAAAAAACTATGGTGTTTGTCATTTACCATTACTTATTCGGACTATAGTGGATTTAATTTTCCCAGAAGAGTTCCTTTTTCCATGCAGGGTCTGTGTGTATCATGAAGAAAACCTCAGGGGACCATTCTGAGTTCAATCCCATATATATATATATATATATATATATATATATATATAGAGGGATATACCCGTATTGTACAGGGTGTCCCAAAAGTCCCTATCTATTTTGTTGAAATAGGCTGAATTTCAAAATAAATGTCACACTGACTTGAATACAGATGTATTTCTATACAAATTACAAGTATTACACCATTAAAATCTTTAATTAGTAGTTCCCACATGTGCTCCATCTATCTCTGCAAATCTCAAAGCAGTCAGCTGCATTGCGGAACACATTTCCGAGCATTTCAGGGGTTATTTTCTCAACTGCTTGCTTAATGCGATCTCGCAGATCTGGTAAATCTTGAATATTTCTGCGATAGACCTCTGATTTAATGAAACCCCAAGCAAAGAAATCCAAAGGGGTCAAATCCGGAGATTGCGCTGCCCAGGGCCTATTTCCCTCACGTCCAATCCAACGATTTGGAAAACGCTCGTTTAGGTATGTCTGAATAATTCTGGCATAATGACATGGTGCCCCATCCTGCTGAAAGACTACATTGTCGAGAATGCTATCTTCAAGAAGTTGAGGTTCTGAAATTAATTAAAAATTAAAAAATTTAAAAATAATTAAAATAGAAATCTAATGCATGTATTTGTCTAGAAAGGTGCATGCAATCATGTCATTAAAACATTCATTTGAAATTCAGCCTATTTCAACAAAATAGATAGGGACTTTTGGGACACCCTGTATATAGGGCTATATTATATATATAGGGATATATTATATATAGGGATATATATATAAACCTTAAGACAGTGTATTTTGCCGTCTGCCAAAACCAAACAGTATCAAACAAACTTTACTTCAGGGCCAACAAAGCATAAAATAAAACGGAATTTGTCAGTTTGTGTACTCTGTCATATTTAATCAAAGAATTTTGCGAAATCTCGAATTATATCATCGAAAGTCAGTTGATTTGGGGGCCCCTCAAGCATGGGAGCCTGAGGCTTCCACCTCAATTGTCTCAGATATATATATATATATATATATATATATATATGATGAATAAAACCACGAAGGAAAGGAAACACAAAATGGTGCTCAAGCGCTTTCGTCTAATGACATCCTCAGGAACACTGAAGTACATAAAAAGGTTAGCCTATATATAGGTTACAGAAAGAAAAAAAAATAATATACACATATATATATATATATATATATGCAATAAACGAAGTAAAAATAAAAAAAAAATTAAAGGATTATCAGAGAGGCATACAGATTTGTAAGGAAAAAATATCGATTTCTAGCACAAGATCAAATGAATTATAAAAATACAAATTTATACTGGAAATCTGCCCGGGTTTTAACACTGCCTTTTTTGGTTAAGTTTCGATGTCTATAAAAATAAAATGAAAATTAAAAGTTAATAAAGTAGCATACAAGTTTACCAAAGATTTAGCGTTCTACCCTTCTTATCTAAATCTGTTTTGAAGGAATTCAAAACAACAGATCGAGTTGAAGACCTTTGCTTATGTTGAAGTTATTTGAAAGTTGGATAATGGCAGACTCAAGAATATTTCTATTAACAATGTTGCTAGAGTGGAATAAAACTGAAGCATTATTCCAATCAATACAGTGGGATAACTCTGACAAATGGACAAAGAGGGCACTGGACAACTGTCCTGTTCTAACGGAATATTGATGCTGTTTTATACGTGTGTGCAAATCCTTTCCCGTCTGACCTATGTAAAAGGAATCACATTGTTTACAACCAATTTTATAGATAATGCCTGAATTATTGGTAGGGCTATTTTTTACTATGATATTTTTCACAATATTGTTATATGAAAATACTACATTAATATCCAAAAGTTTAAGTACATTAGCAATGCCTAAAAAGCCCGGGAAAAATGGAAGTACTAAAATATTTTTTGACAAAGTACGAGTGTTATTATTGACACGATAGAGAGTTCGTTTTGCCTTGTTGAGACAAGATTCCATAAACGCAGATGGATAACACAGATCACTTCCAATACCGTTGATTTTTTCCAATTCGGCATCGATGTATTCCGGACTGGCGATCCTAAGGGCGCGGAGAAACATTGATGAAAAAATGGCCTTCTTAGTCGGGGTGTCATGTCCCGAGTAAAAGTGTACGTAGGACAAATTGTTTGTTGTTTTCCGATAGATACTAAACTTAAAACCTAGGCTTTCCCTATGTACACGCACATCCAAAAATGGGATTGAATTGTCTTGTTCCACTTCTAAAGTAAACTTAATGGAGGGGACTTGATCATTTAACTGAAGGAGGAAGTTATCCAGGTCACGATTCATTGGCCAGATACACAAAATATCGTCGACGTACCGCAACCAAGGGATGCCAACCCCAAGGATTCTCGGAATGTAAGTAATTTCGAAAAACTCCATATAAATATTGGAGAGGAGGGGCGATAAAGGGTTGCCCATGGCCATCCCAAAAACTTGTTGATAATACTCGTTATTGAAAGTGAATTTACAGTCTTTGATGCAAAGCTTAATAAGTTCCAAAACAATGTGTGAAGGTAGTGGCAGGTCATACTTATGTAATTCTTGGGAGAGAAAGTCAAGCATATCGTCAATCGGCACTTTTGTAAACAATGAACAAACAAACGTCAAAACTGATCAATCTATCGTTAGTTTCAGTACGTGCATTATTCACTTTTTCAGTAAGATCCATGGAATTTTTTACATGTGAATCAGAGATAGTTCCGAGAATGGGGGACAAGACTTTGACAAGCCATTTGGAGAGCTTATAAGTAATACATCGATGCCGAATTCGAAAAAATCAACGGTATTGGAAGTGATCTGTGTTATCCATCTGCGTTTATGGAATCTTGTCTCAACAAGGCAAAACGAACTTTCTATCGTGTCAATAATAACACTCGTACTTTGTCAAAAAATATTTTAGTACTTCCATTTTCCCCGGGCTTTTTAGGCATTGCTAATGTACTTAAACTTTTGGATATTAATGTAGTATTTTCATATAACAATATTGTGAAAAATATCATAGTAAAAAATAGCCCTACCAATAATTCAGGCATTATCTATAAAATTGGTTGCAAACAATGTGATTCCTTTTACATAGGTCAGATGGGAAAGGATTTGCACACACGTATAAAACAGCATCAATATTCCGTTAGAACAGGACAGTTGTCCAGTGCCCTCTTTGTCCATTTGTCAGAGTTATCCCACTGTATTGATTGGAATAATGCTTCAGTTTCATTCCACTCTAGCAACATTGTTAATAGAAATATTCTTGAGTCTGCCATTATCCAACTTTCAAATAACTTCAACATAAGCAAAGGTCTTTTTCAACTCGATCCTGTTGTTTTGAATTCCTTCAAAACAGATTTAGATAAGAAGGGTAGAACGCTAAATCTTTGGTAAACTTGTATGCTACTTTATTAACTTTTAATTTTCATTTTATTTTTATAGACATCGAAACTTAACCAAAAAGGGCAGAGTGTTAAAACCCGGGCAGATTTCCAGTATAAATTTGCATTTTTATAATTCATTTGATCTTGTGCTAAAAATCGATATTTTTTCCTTACAAATCTGTATGCCTCTCTGATAATCCTTTAATTTTTAATTTTTATTTTTACTTCTTCGTTTATTGCATATATATATATATATATATATATATATATATATATATATATATATATATATATATATGTATTATTATTTTTTTCTTTCTGTAACCTATATATAGGCTGTAACCTTTTTATGTACTTCAGTGTTCCTGAGGATGTCATTAGACGAAAGCGCTTGAGCACCATTTTGTGTTTCCTTTCCTTCGTGGTTTTATTCATCATAAATATTTTTCACGTGTTACTTTCGTGAAATAATTTTCATATAATGAACACCACGCGTTCCTTCGGCTTGCTGTTCCCTCTCTTGTCTCCGTTTTGTCCGTGTTTTCTTCTACATTAATGAAGGGGCATGCAATTCGTATTCGACGAAAGTTTCTTACTAATTGTCTAGAGGAGCAAGTTCTTCCCAATCCCTGCTTCCGATTCGCCTCAGACAAATTGACGACCATCCGTTCAACAACTTCAGCAGATTAATTTTAAAGAAACATATTGAAGTCACCAGACAAAATGAGTGGTCCGCCTTCAAAAATTTAAACATCGCCAAACATAATTTTGTAACCGTTATTCCCCAACCGTGGATCCAACCTTTGTTTGATGAAATTTACAACGAGTTGCGTCGGAGAACTACTTCACTTCGTAACATTTTGGATCGAAAAATTAAGTCTCATTCGAAATAGTCAGTGGAGTAAAAAAGCAAGCTCAAAGTGTGTTTTGAACCTTTCTTCGAAAAACATTAGTGACGATGCAAAAAGTGCCCTTGGATATGGTATGTCCTTTTTTATTGTTAAAAAACCTTCGGCTTTACAAATTTGTTACAGTCTCGCGTTTTGAAAAACAGTGTAATCTCCCTCAGTATTTGTTTAACATAGTTAAAGGCCTCGTTTATAGTGCGGCGAGTAGTAATTACGAAGATAACTTTCCTAAACGTTTTCGCAATAGCCTCTCACATTTAAAAAAAGATGGGGAGCTCCATATTACTAAAGCAGACAAGGCTAACACCATAGTTATTATGGACAAAGGGGACTACATCGGAAAGATGAACGAGCTTCTCCAGGACCCCGCCACATACAGCAAACTTAGGAAGAACCCGCAGGATGACGTCATCAAATCATTTAATAGTGGCTTGAAACGCATTCTCAAAGATCATAAGGACTTAATTCCGCTTTTCATGTCCACTTGACCTTCTCTGCCCTACCTTTACGGTCTTATTAAAACCCACAAACCTAGCAACCCTATGCGCCCCATTATTAGCTCGGTGGGCTCTATTACTTATAAACTCTCCAAATGGCTTGTCAAAGTCTTGTCCCCCATTCTCGGAACTATCTCTGATTCACATGTAAAAAATTCCATGGATCTTACTGAAAAAGTGAATAATGCACGTACTGAAACTAACGATAGATTGATCAGTTTTGACGTTTGTTCATTGTTTACAAAAGTGCCGATTGACGATATGCTTGACTTTCTCTCCCAAGAATTACATAAGTATGACCTGCCACTACCTTCACACATTGTTTTGGAACTTATTAAGCTTTGCATCAAAGACTGTAAATTCACTTTCAATAACGAGTATTATCAACAAGTTTTTGGGATGGCCATGGGCAACCCCTTATCGCCCCTCCTCTCCAATATTTATATGGAGTTTTTCGAAATTACTTACATTCCGAGAATCCTGGGGTTGGCATCCCTTGGTTGCGGTACGTCGACGATATTTTGTGTATCTGGCCCATGAATCGTGACCTGGATAACTTCCTCCTTCAGTTAAATGATCAAGTCCCCTCCATTAAGTTTAATTTAGAAGTGGAACAAGACAATTCAATCCCATTTTTGGATGTGCGTGTACATAGGGAAAGCCCAGGTTTTAAGTTTAGTATCTATCGGAAAACAACAAACAATTTGTCCTACGTACACTTTTACTCGGGACATGACACCCCGACTAAGAAGGCCATTTTTTCATCAATGTTTCTCCGCGCCCTTAGGATCGCCAGTCCGGAATATATCGATGCCGAATTGGAAAAAATCAACGGTATTGGAAGTGATCTGTGTTATCCATCTGCGTTTATGGAATCTTGTCTCAACAAGGCAAAACGAACTTTCTATCGTGTCAATAATAACACTCGTACTTTGTCAAAAAATATTTTAGTACTTCCATTTTCCCCGGGCTTTTTAGGCATTGCTAATGTACTTAAACTTTTGGATATTAATGTAGTATTTTCATATAACAATATTGTGAAAAATATCATAGTAAAAAATAGCCCTACCAATAATTCAGGCATTATCTATAAAATTGGTTGTAAACAATGTGATTCCTTTTACATAGGTCAGACGGGAAAGGATTTGCACACACGTATAAAACAGCATCAATATTCCGTTAGAACAGGACAGTTGTCCAGTGCCCTCTTTGTCCATTTGTCAGAGTTATCCCACTGTATTGATTGGAATAATGCTTCAGTTTTATTCCACTCTAGCAACATTGTTAATAGAAATATTCTTGAGTCTGCCATTATCCAACTTTCAAATAACTTCAACATAAGCAAAGGTCTTTTTCAACTCGATCCTGTTGTTTTGAATTCCTTCAAAACAGATTTAGATAAGAAGGGTAGAACGCTAAATCTTTGGTAAACTTGTATGCTACTTTATTAACTTTTAATTTTAATTTTATTTTTATAGACATCGAAACTTAACCAAAAAGGCAGTGTTAAAACCCGGGCAGATTTCCAGTATAAATTTGTATTTTTATAATTCATTTGATCTTGTGCTAAAAATCGATATTTTTTCCTTACAAATCTGTATGCCTCTCTGATAATCCTTTAATTTTTAATTTTTATTTTTACTTCGTTTATTGCATATATATATATATATATATATATATAGATAATACGTGTATATATATATATTATATATATCGTAAAGAACGACGCTTGTATAGGAGATATTCCGCGCAAGACGAGAAAGAGAAAACAACAAATGAAAAAATGAAGTACCACCTGGGAATCGAACCCGGATCTTCCGATTGCCGGTCAGACGCGATAACCACTACACCATGGACTTCACTCTTCCAAATGCCGTAATTCCTCTACATACTCGCAGAAACCAATGCCCCAAGGGGGCACCTCCCGCATGCCGTAACATTATATACATTCAACTGCAAAGAACACGCAGTATAAATAACGTAAAGAACGACGCCCCCTTGGGGCATTGGTTTCTGCGAGTATGTAGAGGAATTACGGCATTTGGAAGAGTGAAGTCCATGGTGTAGTGGTTATCGCGTCTGACCGGCAATCGGAAGATCCCGGGTTCGATTCCCAGGTGGTACTTCATTTTTTCATTTGTTGTTTTCTCTTTCTCGTCTTGCGCGGAATATCTCCTATACAAGCGTCGTTCTTTACGTTATTTATACTGCGTGTTCTTTGCAGTTGAATGTATATATATATATATATGTGTGTGTGTATATATGTTTTTTTTCTTTCTGTAACCTATATATAGGCTGTAACCTTTTTATGTACTTCAGTTTCCTGAGGATGTCATTAGACGAAAGCGCTTGAGCACATTTTGTGTTTCCTTTCCCTTCGTGTTTTATTCATCATAAATATTTTTCACGTGTTACTTTCGTGAATAATTTTCATATATATATATATATATATATATATATATATATATGTATATATATTATATATATATATAGATATATATATATATATATATATATATTAACGGACAAAAATGGCTCTTTCTCTTCTAGATTTTCTAATACTCCCTACCGAAGAGGTTTTGGTGTCATTACCTTCTGCAAGTTTAGCCAAGCCTTCTCCAGAGGCTGTAACCCAAATGCTTAATCTTGACTATCCGTGTTTTTGCTGATTTCTAAGGCATAGAGTTTTTGTATAGGTCTCTTTATTTTTCCTCCTGAAGTCTTTACCAGTGCAGACCTAACTAAATTGTCTTTGCCAACAAACAACTCTTCAATTATGCCAAGCTTCCAGCATTGGCCTGGTCTTTCATCCCCAATCATTACCACTTCTCCCACCTTGATACAATTTGCATTGGAGCCCTTTACATTGCTTGATCGGTAATAATTGAGTTCTGGCAAGTATTCCATCTGCCACCTCTTCCATAACTGATCCTGTAGCTCTTCAAGGTACTTGAACCTTCTGGTTAACTCTTCTTGACTGCTCTGGATAGGCTGTAAGTCTTCTGGCAAACTGGGGCTTGATGTCAATCGTTTACCACAAAGAAAATGATTTGGTGTCAATGGCTCTGCATCCTGCATAGTGCATACTGTTATAAACAAAGGTGATAGACCTGCTGTTCACCATTGCTTCTACTTCACACAAAACAGTGGAGAATTCTTCTTTGCTCAAATGAGCAATGGACACTTTACACTTCTCACTAGCCTTTCCCAAAATCCTCCCCACCATGGTGCTCTCTCAACAATAAACTCCCACTGTACCCCATGGTATGAAAAGTAGGATTGGAATCCCTCTTCTTTTAGGAAGGGCCAAACTTCTTGGAGTTCCTTTGCAGCCTTTTTGAAGGTTTTTGCATTATCCGATATGATTTTATTTGGGAAACACCCTTCTGTTCACAAACCTTTTAAAGGCCAAAAGAAATACATCACTACTTAAGTTGCTTACCAACACCAAATGGACTCCTTTGGTGGTAGCACATGTGAAAAGACATATATATAACCTTTGTTAGACTCCCCTTGCTCATATAAATAGACTGGACCGGCAAAGTCTACTCCCACTACATCAAATGGGGCAGTATAGATACACCGTTCTCTTGGAAATGGAGCCACCTTTTCATGATAAAGCGTTGCACTCCAACGCTTGCAAACTACACATCTATGCAAGACCTTTTCTACGACTTGTCTAATTTTGGGAATCCAAAACTGTTGTCCGATCTCTATTATCGCTTCTCTAACTCCAGCATGTAACAACTTATGATGCGTATCCAGGATCAAAAGTTACACAAAGTGCCGCCCAGAAGGTAACAAAATTGGATGTCTTTTCTCCTCTGGAAGCCCAGAAAACTGTAGTCTACCTCCTACTCTCAATAAATCCTGATCCAAAAACACATCAAAACCCTTGAGAGCAGAATGTGTTGGTCGAACCTGTAATGGACTGCTGGTGAGCAATTTCCTCTCTTCACTAAATTTTTCCTTCTGCACATATACCACCCAGTATTGCCTGGCGTGCTGAATCTCCTTACTATTCAGAATTTCTTCCCTTCTTGTTTCTCCCTTAATGTTGTCTGTAAATCTACGAGGGCCACTCAATATATTTTTCCCCACCTTTTTTTTTCTTTCCAAGTTTCCTTGTAAGTTCCAGAAATTTTACACACAAGTAGTTACATATCTTTTTTACAAGTTTTTATTTTTCCACATAGTCTCCATCCTTTTCTACGGCTTTCCTCCACCTCGAAACAAGGGCCTTTATTCCTTGCTGGTAAAAGTCCGCTCAGTTCCACTCGAGCCACTTCTTAACTTCCTCAACAACCTCATCGTCACTCTGAAGATTTCTTCCACGAATAGCATCCTTCATTGGCCCAAACAAATGGAAGTCTGAAGGTGCCAGATCCGGGCTGTATGGAGGGTGGGGTAACACAGTCAAGCGCATTTTTGTAATGGCCTCTCTTGTTTGCAGATTGTTGTGTGATGTTGCGTTATCGTGCAAAAGAAGGACGTCTTCCAGTTTTCTCTCCGGTCGAACTCGCTTTATACGTCTCTGGAGTCTCTGTAGGGTAGCAATATATGCAATAAATGATTGTTTGTCATTTCTTCATAATGTCCACCAGAATCACCCCTTTCATGTCCCAGAAGATGGTGGCCATAACCTTTCCTGCAGAGGGAACCATTTTGAACTTTCTCTTGCGTGGGAAGTCTGCGTGATGCCACTCCATGGATTGGCGTTTTGTTTCAGGTTGAAAGTGGTGTACCCAAGTCTCATCCCCAGTCACAATTCATGAAAGGAAGTCATCCCCTTCTGTCTCGTATCGAACCAACGACTCAGAAGCAATTTCTTTTCTTTGGGCTTTGTGATCTTCATTCGAGGATCTTCACGCGAGGAACAAACTGTGAACACACTTTTGAGTATCCCAGTTGCTGAATTATCGTATTCACACTTTCTTCACTAGTTCCTAGCTCCAATGATATCTCCTTGTATGTGACGCGCCGATTTGATCGAATGGTGCTGTTAGCACGTTGCACAGTGTGAGATGTCACAGTCGATGCCGGGCGACCGCTGCGTGGCTCATCATCGAGGCTGGCTCTCCCTCTCTCCGATGATCTCACACGTTTAGACCAGCGTCGAACTGTCCTTCGATCAACAACAGCATCTCCGTAAAAATTTTGTAGACGTTTGTGAATATTTCCAACTGTTTCCTTCTCTGCGGTTAAAAAGTCGATAACAACTCTCTGTTTACGACGCACATCAATGTCAGACGCCATTTTCGAAACTGCGTTAACCATCGGTTTTACAGAAGGGCGTTTAAAAGCGGTTTTATACAAGAAGGGGAGGTTCAAACTGGAAAAATCCGGTTATGTAAAGCGCAGAAAGTTCAAACTTACGGCCCAAAAGATATTTCAGTCCGATGGTCTATTATTTAGCTAAGAAAAAAGGGTGTGGAAAAATATATTGAGTTCCCCTAGTATATACCCATGCTGTCACTCTTAACCTTTTCAGACTGCTAATGTCCTCAAGCCTCAATATGGGGTCCTGCTGCATAACTTGACAACTGTTCACAGTGCATTTTCTCATCTCACTCACTCATTCTTCTTCAGCCTGGTATTCTCCTACAATAGGCTGATTAGAAGGCCAGTTTTCACTTCCAAGTTTTAGCCACTCTGGCCCATTCCACCACAAACTTGACTGTGCAAGATCTTTCACTGAAATCCCTCGTGTTGGTAAATCAACTGGGTTTTGGGTGCCTGGACAATGCTTCCATTCTTCTTCAGCCTGGTATTCTCCTACAATAGGCTGATTAGAAGGCCAGTTTTCACTTCCAAGTTTTAGCCACTCTGGCCCATTCCACCACAAACTTGACTGTGCAAGATCTTTCAATGAAATCCCTCGTGTTGGTAAATCAACTGGGTTTTGGGTGCCTGGACAATGCTTCCATTGCTTTGGATCTGTGTGTGCTTGAATTTCCTCCACCCTATTGCCAACAAATGGTTTCCATTTCCTTGCCTGGCTTCGTAACAAGTGTCAAACTATAGTGGAGTCTGTCCAATAATAGCTTGGCATTTCTTAAAGGCCCAAAGAGTTTTGCACTGTAACTGCAAGCCGACTAGCAATGACTGCACCTATCAATTCCAACCTTGGAATAGAAAGCCTTTTCAAAGGTGCTACTCTGCTCTTTGCAGCAACCAACCTGCAACTTACTTCCTCTTCGAAATGCCTCTTATAAAAATGCAAGTTGCATACGCTTCCTCACTTGCATCACAAAAGATGTGCAGCTCCAAATTATCTGGACGATTGTTCAACTCTCCAAAGTACCATCTTGGGATTTCAATGTCTCCAAGATGTGCCACTTCTTTGAACCAACATTTCCACTTTACCTCCATATGATCGGATAACTTTTGGTCCCAACCAAGTCCAATTTTTCAGAGGCTCTGAAACCAAATTTTTTACTTTATCACAAATGGAGCCAGGAATCCAAGAGGATCAAAAACCTTCGAAGCCAAACTAAGAGCTGTACGTTTTGTCCACCTTGTCTCATTCTCAGCCAGCTCTACTAAAGATTTCCCATTGGAGGTAAAAAAATCATCTCCTTGCTGCCAAACAATGCCTAGCACCAGGGCCGGATTTAGGAGTGGGCAAAGTGGGCAGCTGCCCACGGGCCTCCACATCTTGGGGGCCTCCACATATTGACAAGCCATTATCAAAATAGAAAAAAACCGAAACTAGAAAAACCCGATAGATGATCAACAAAAAAACACGCGCATCCAATACCACTGTAGTACATAAACTTTTACCAATTACTATTTGTTGTGTACTGATTATTATTTTGTTTTTATTACTCTTTTAGGCCTACTCTCACTATAATGGAATACCCGAGTAACCCGAGGCTTTCATTTTTTGCAGAAATGAGTGGAATGGACAGACACAAGAGTGCACGATGTTTTGAAAGTGTATGTATGTTAATTATATTATGAATCTTATGGATGACTTCAATTATGTCTTCCCCTAAGGTAGGGGAGCCTCCACATGGAGGCTGCCCAGGGCCTCCACACGTCTAAATCCGGCTCTGCCTAGCACCTTTGTGTCTATTGGCCACAACGCCTTAATATCAGAATCCTCAATACTTTCTGCTGCATCAGGTCCTACACAGGACTGACTCATAAACTGTTGTAACTGAGAATGATTGGTCTGCCATTTTCTAAGCTCCATGCCAGCCTCCCTCATTATAGCTCTAGCCTCCATTAATATCTGTTTAGCCATTTCTGTATTATCCACTGAACACCGCAAATCATCAACATAAAAATTTTGCCTTATGTGTTCAATAGTATTAGGATAGACTTCAGAATATTTCTTAAAATGGCACTGCATAGTAGCTGCCAACAGAAATGGACTAGAGCTGAGGCCAAACAACACTGACTTCATTCTACATGCTTGAATCTTGGGTTCATTTTCCAATAAGTTTTTCATATCCACCCACAGATACCTTACTGCATCTCTGTCCTCTGGTTTTAACTTTATCCTAAAAAATGCTTGCTTCACATCTGCAGTCAACGCTTCTCTACCAAACCTGAATCTCAGTAACAAGGAAAATAAATCTGCATTTAAATTTGGCCCAGCATCCAAACAGTCATTCAAGGACACACTACCTTTGTCCTTGGCTGAGCCATCAAAAACTACCCTCAGTTTGGTGGTAGTTTTGTCTCGACGTACCACTGCATGGTGTAACAGATAATGTGCCTCCTAGTTCACCAGTTCACCTTGCACCCTTTCAGCATAGCCCTCCTTTACATAGCTTAGGATGGCTTCATCGTATTCATTTAATAACTCCTCATTTTTCCTTAGCCTGTGCAATGAAGTCTCCAACCTCCTATTGGCTAGCTGAAGGTTTGAACTGGGTTTGCAAGAATCCTTCCAAGGGAGGCCAACTTCGTAGCAACCATCTCTAAACCCAATACCATTTTCAAATTGCTCTAAAACATCACTGTTCACTGTACTTGCCTGCTTCTCCTGTTTGTCCTTTATGCCAATGGATTCAAGTTCCCAAAAGGCTTTCAAATGCCTTTCCAAACCATGGCTGTTCTCCACAATCTTAACAAAAAGAACTTTAACCTCCATTTCATTGCAATAGCTACCATATAGCATCCAGCCTAGCTTACTTTCAATAGCTACCGGACCTTGAGATGTGCAGACAATGTTACCAGTGATGAAGTCCCAATAATAGTCAGCTCCAATCAAAAGGCTAATATCTTCTGTTTCTTCAAACTTATTATTGCCCAAATTACCTTATTTCCCGGCGTATAACGCGCACCCTAATTTTGAAGAGAAAATTTAGGAAAATAAAAATTTAGGAAAAAATATACCTCCTACCTCACTTCACATGTACAATTTTAACGAGTTAATTTTAACATGAACATGAATTTTGGGGTATTTTTTTGGGAAAAAAAGTGCGCGTTATACGCCGGGAAATACGGTAATTCCTTTAACTTGCAATTCTTGGATACATGTCATATCTAAATAAGTAGTGACTGGAGCACAAAGTTCCTCAATCTCTACAGCTTGGACCTTGATAGTGGGACCTTGTGGTAACAACCCCTTAACCAGAACTTCTACCTTAGCTTAACTTTGGTTCGGTTTTGAACTGAACCCCCAAACCCAGAAATTCTTAAATTTTCCCTCTTAAGTTCTTTAAACTTCAAATTTCTGGAAATTCTGGTCTTAATAAAGCTACACTGGCTACCACTATCAAACAACACTCTTACAGTAGCTTCTCCATCATTCCCAATTAATAATGCTGCAGCTGTTTGCAATAATCCCCCTTTACTTTTACTCCCTTTCATAGCAGTGGCATGTGCCACTGATGTCTCTATTTCTGGGGTAGGCCTACTAGGAGTGTTTTCACACAATAATGGCTGATGCCGGCAATGGCATTTTTTGCACAAAATTTTAAACTTACAAAACCTTTCTCTGTGACCTTTCAAAAAACATTTAGAACATGCTGTAGACTTTGTTACCCTGTCCTTTCTCTCCTCAACAAGTAAAGCTCAGCCATCTCACATTTATATGACTTGTGGTTGCCTTCGCAAAATATGCATTCCTTGATTCCCTTTAATTTATTCTCAAAGGATGCATGTAGAGCTGACACTGTACCTGGGCTATTCCTTTTTGTAGAAACTTTGGTGCTGTGCCTGCCTCTGTACTCTTGTTTAACATCCCACTGTGCAAACTCAATTCCCTCTCGTCTTGCTAATTCTGTGCCTAAAAGGCTTAACATCTGCTAAAGGGGGATATACACATGTTCCGTAGAGTGTCCCCAACTTAATTCAAGCAAAATTGAGCTAGGCAATTTAGACTCCAGTATAGTAACCAACATTACACCGTACCTTTCCATTCCTATACCCAAGTTGTCCAGGGACTTAGTTCTAACTTCAAATTCATTATATAACTGCCGTAACTCCTTGACACTATTGGGATTATTAACAGGAGGTATAGCTAAAAGTTCACGGAGGTGGCTTTTAGTAAGATCTCTGGCTTGCCAAGCCGTTTCTTTAATATATCACAAGTCACATTATAATTAATTAGCCTTTGTTAATGCTAATCCTGCTATTGTCTTTGGTGCCTCCCCTTCCAAGAGGGGCTGCAAATAATTAAACTTCTCCACAGCACTCAACACTTGACTAGAATGAACTGCTGAGTGAAAACTGTCCGCCCATCCTTGCCATTCCTGAATACTCCCAGAAAATGTTTTGAGTACAAGCCTCAGTAATTGAATTGCAGATCTGTTAACCTTAACTTCACAAACATTAATTGTTGAGGGGTGTGTTTCATTATTAGACCTGGTCTCTAACCGTACTGAGCTGCTAAACTCTTTTGCTCTGTGGCACGTTTTAATTATGTCATCAATAATCTCTTCAAAGTAAATGATTTCATTTTCCATTTCATCCTCTTCTATAAGAGCCTCAATTTTAAGATTTACTTCGCTTAGAGCAACCTTTTTAGTTCCTAATATGGAAAGCTGCGCAGTCACTAAGCTTAAATCCTCTTTGGCAGAATCTATAGTGGCAATGACTTTTGTAATTAGCCCTTTGTAGGCGTTTCTCTTTTTTCTAAACTTGTTCAATTCAGCTTCACTCATCTTCAAAGCAAACAAACAACTGGGCTTAATGCCAAATAAGCTGAATTGGCCAAAATACTTAACCAAACTGACCAAACTCAAAGTTTGCCTTTTTTCAAATAAACTGAATTGCTTGGTTGGGGTACTGACCAACCACCAGTATGGACTACCAAATTTTCCACCCAAATAACTGGCGCACTGAAGTCTGGAACCTTCGCCTACGAACAATAAAACCAAAATTAACCAAACCGGTAAAAATGTAGGCCCAAAATAACGACAGACTAGCAGACAAGTTTTGCAAATGGGCGACGAAACTTTCTACCCTGGGACCTTAACTCAATTATGCTCAACCCGTCCAGGTCTAACTTGGGCTACAATTTGCACAATCAGAACTTTGCCGAAAAATAATCACTGACTCAGTCTTGGGCTAGAATCCGGTTCGAAGGACCATGTTATTTTTATTTATTTTGATTGGGTTCAGAATCCCAGCTGAACCTTGAACGGCCATGCTCTGAGGGGCTACTTTAACTTATAGCCTAAGTTAAGCTAGACTAAAACAAACTTACGGACTTGGAGGTCCTATTAGGTCAGACCTCAGTGTTGCTGAATCGATGTGGGCCTACCTTCGGGCTCAGTTGCATAAAATAAAAAAAACAAAAGGGGCACTATTTATGGTTTTCTTTCTAAACCTTGCAACAACACCACAACCTGCACCATTGCACGATGCAATACTCTTGTATCTAAACAACCAAACTGAATTGCAAGAGAGCTTTCTATAAGACCACGCCCTGTAAGTGTAGCATTCAAGAAACGAGTAGAAAGGACGCGCCAGTGCCCCCCCCCCCCCAAAAAAAAATTATGCCACAAGAGTGCCCAAACAATGATGCCTCAAGAGCCCAAAAATGCTAGCTCTAAATTAAGTGAATTTTTCACTAACCTTATAATTATGGGATGGATATACACACACTTTAACTTAATATATACAAGCAATGCTGCATCAATCAGCTTAGTAATCATATCGCCTTGGGACAAAAATGGCTCTTCCTCTTCTAGATTTTCTAACAATTCTCTAAGGGTTCCCCGATTCTTCTTGTAGCGTATCGGGAAATTATTTTTCTCTATTTTAAGACTAAGTCCTCTGAAGAAAACAAGGCTCGAAGGAGAAGACAAAGATATTCTCTGACTGCAGTTTACTGCTAAAATGTTACAGGTAATGCTCAGCATCTAAGTCAGATCAGACAATCAGAATCAGAATGACAATTTAAAAAATTATTTACCTTTCTATAGACAATTTTTTGGTGTCATCATTATTATTTAATGTTGACCTGTTTTGTTTTTTATTGTCAATAGGCTGAATTAGTTTGCAAAATATTTGAAGATAAGGTAAATATTTTAGCTGTAGCAATGTCTAGACAGATAAGCAAGATATTTGAAGATGAAGCCATATTTTTTATTTTAAACCGCATATTGACAGATCTGATGTTATCATGATCTGCCGAGTTAACTAAAAGTGGAAATCGAACTATGCATTTTATTATGAATTACAATTAAACATGCATATGAGCAAAAATTAAATGCCTAAAATTTAAAATTAAGTGTTAAGCAAGCCATGACTTCATCTTTTACAACGAAGAGAGAATTTATAAATTTAGGAAATAAACATTGCAGAATTTAACAAGATTACATTATTAAGCTAAATCTAAAACTCGCTTCAGCGTTATGCGAATTTGGACTGTATATGTAAAAATGAATATAAAAATTAAATATATACAAATATATAAGTATGATATGAATATAAAAACATGAATATAGGACTTATTGATCGTTCGTTTATATATATATATATATATATATATATATATATATATATTAGGGTAGGTTGATTTTGGAACTGTGATCTTTGACTAGTCTAGATAGAAAGGTATTAATGTATAAAAAACGTTGCACCAACTCATATTTGTGAAAATGATTGTATTTTTTGAGGATTGTTAATTATTTTTAAGTTGTAAAATTGCCGAATTTTACGCGTAAAATCGCGCGCGCGGCATTCGCACAATGTAAACAAACAAAATATCGGACCTTATTTCATCAAAATAATCAATTAAAATTCGGCTTTTTTAACAAAACGATGCTTGAAACTTATTGTAAATGCATTATAGATGTTTATTAGTGTATTATTTTGTATTTTTTAATGATATTTACTATAAAATGTGTATTAAATTAAGTTATTTTATGATGCGTTCATTTAATTGTGTTTATTTTCAGATATTTCATAAAAATGGGTAAAAAACGGAAGTCTGCAGTGTTAACTCGAAGTGATAGTGCCAAAAAATTCAGTGGCCAGCCTTCCCCTTTGGATAAAACAGAGCCTCCTACCCTCCGCCAAGTTATTCAGTACAGTTATTTCTCCAAAACAGCCACCCGGACTTGAAAGACTATGATATTGCTAAAATGATAGCAAAGGATGTGATTGAGATCTGGCAGGCAGTGAACCCGCGGCTGCCCCTGTATGAGGAATATTATGTAGTGAAATTGGTGGATAAAGTGTGCTTCAAGAAAGCAAAAGAGATAAACAGGAAATCTCTTTCTACAGTCCAGGAGCAGAATCTGGAGGAAAAGCTGGATAAACTTTTTGACATTTCTGCTTGCACCTGTAAGCTACCTGTTCGTCCCTGTGATGACAATGCTGTGAAGTGCAAGAAAGAAAATTGTCAAACACAGCACATAATCTGCACTTGTCCTCCAGTAAGAAGGTAATGCTATTATTTTTTTAACTTTTAACTGGCCTAACTTAGTGCGATTAGGTGCCTTTTAAATGGAAGGAAATTCAATGCTTGTAATTGAAAAATATCCGCATTTTCCTCTGTAATTTCTTTCCTCCCCTGGTAATAGAAATTAATAATCAATTTTTTTTCAGGATTTTATCTCTTATTTTAGATCCGCTATTTAATATACTTTAATATTTCAGGTTCCAGTAGAGGAGAGGGAATACTTGAGAGATCAGAGGGCCAAAATAGGACCCAAGGGCTCTTTCCAGCTGGGATCTGTGGATAAAGCTGCTGTGAAGAGAAACCAGAGGGCTGCAGCTGAAGCAGAAAGATTACAGAGCCAGATTCAACAGCAGCAGGAAGTGGATTTGGACACTTTTGCCTCCACACCTTCACAAGATATTTCTTTTGAATCCAGCTCAGGAGAATCAGGAGAGGTAATATATATTTTTTTCTTATATCTTATCCCATTTTTACCCAAATTTATCCCTACTTTTTGTCCCTATTTCCCCCCTTTTTTCTCCCATTTTCGCTTTAGTAATTTATTCTTTTTATCGCCCATTTTCGCCGACTTTTTACCTGAATTTTTCCCCATTTTTTCCCCCTATTTTCCCACTTTTTTCCCCCCATTTTCGTTTAAGTAATTTATTCTTATTTCCGCCCATTTTCGTCGATTTTTACCCATATTTTTCCCTACTTTTTCCCCTATTTTCCCCCATTTTCGCTTTAGTAATTTATTTTTTATTTTAATTTCAGCCATCTGATGGTGAAGCTGAAGAGTTCAAGCCAAGGAGGCACTCAAATGTAGGTTACAGCTTTTTGAAAACCCCCAGATATGCCATGGAACTGATCAGGGGTGATGTTTCTTCCAATCTTGGGGCAAGTCTTGCTAATGCCTTCCTCCTGGACTTACAAGCTTGGACCTGCTTAAGCCTGGCCTTGATGTGAAACAGATAATAGTTGATAAATCGAAAATGGACAGGGAAAAAGCTAGAATGAAAGTGAAAAGTGATGAAAAGCACAATGAGGGTCTGGAAAAGTTAGTCTGTATTGGGGTTGATGGGAATGTTGACAAGGACACTTTGCTGTACAGAGAAGTTAAGGATGAAAATGAGGAGACTAAGCTGAAGAAAGGAAAGGGACAAGAGCACCATTTGACTTTCACAAAGGAGCCGGGAACTGAAAGTGGAACATATCTTACTCACAGAGTCATCCCAATTAAAGGTGCGACTGGAGTTCTTCTTGGTGAAGAAGTTGCTAGTGTCTTGGAGGAGTTTAACAGTGTTCATACCCTGAAAGCTGTACTCCTTGACAACACAAATACAAACACTGGCTGGGAGGGAGGCCTTGTAACAGCTCTGGAAAATAAAATTGAGCGGAAATTGCACACCATTGGCTGTTCACTCCATCAGAATGAGCATCCTTTCAGAGCTGTTTTCAAGCATCTTGATGGCAGTACCAAAAGTTCCACTGCTTTCACTGGTCCGCTGGGAAAACTCTGTGAAATTGACTACCAAGATCTGCCACAAGTGGAATTCACCAAACTCAGTGGCCCCCTGGATGACATGGAATTTGCTGAGGAGACACTGAATGATCTCAATAGCGACCAGAGGCTTCTTTTGGAGTATGTGCTTGGAATTTCCACGGGCAAAGTCAACCCAAGATTTGCTGCCTGGAAAATTGGACCATTAAACCATGCAAGATGGTTGACTTTGGCAATTAGATTGATGTATCTGTGGACCAGAGGTGCTTACCCCCCAGAACTACAGGATAAGCTTTACCAGGCCATGAAGTTCATTGTGGAAGTGTATGCAGTCATTTGGTTTGAGATCAAAAGGGACAGCAAGTTCCAAAATCAGCAGCTGTACATCTTCAACATGATCCAGAGGATCAAGCAGCAGTCTGAAGAAATCCAGGGTGTTGCTTTCAAGAACCTGAAGTACAATGCTTTTGCCTTGCTGCCCGAGAATGTGCTGTACTCCATGATGAAGTCAGATGACTTGGAAGTGAGAGAAGCTGCTCTCAAGAAAATTCTGTCCATCAGGTAAGCATTTATTAATTTAAAAAAATGTGAAAAAAAAATTTGATTATGGGGATTTATTTAATAAAAAAAGGCCCCAGTTCTATAAATCCCAATAATCGAATTTTTTTCACATTTTCTTATCCCAATTCACCCCTTCCCCTCTGATAATGGAAATAATCTTACCTTCTTTCTGAAAAAAAATTCGATTATGGGGATTTATAGAACTCGGTTTTTTTTTTTTTTTTAATTTAAGTTTAATTTAAATCAGCAATTCTGAGACTAATAGGGATTAAATCTTAAACTGGAATAAAAAATAAATTAATTATTATTCTTTAAGAAGTGGGAAGCCAGCCAAGAAGAGGCTGAAGAAGATCACAGCCATCAACATTGAAGCTACCCACTGGTCAGAACTAATCAACCTTTTTCAAAGTGGCATCTGTGAACCTGCTCTCATAGAAGACTTTTCTGACCAGGAGCTTCAAAAAGCATTGCTGAATGGCACCAAGCTGGAGCTGCCTGATCTGCCTTCACATTCTCAGAGTGTTGAAAGGGCCGTGAAGCTGACATCTGAAGCTTCCCATACTGTTTATGGACTCGAATCAAGGCACAAACACATTCTGGCCAAAGCCCCAAGCCGCCAGATGAGGCCTTCCTTTGCTTCTAAGGGCTCTTACAGTGAAAATTATGATCTTGGGATCTAAATGTGTCTATTTGACTCTGTACATGTTTTTTTTACTTTTTTTCAATAAAATTGTAACTTTTTTCAGGATTTTTTTATGAAAATAGCATGTTTTTTCGGCCGAAAATTGCAAAAATGCGGTATTTTTCGGTAAGATTTTTTGACGATTTTTGAAACGGTTTCCTCAAAAAACGGTTAAAGCTTGGGATCTGAAATTTTTTGTCAGTTATTATCATATAAGCCCTGACTATCTCGACTAGTCCAAAGTCGATATCTAAAAAAATGCGGAAAATCAACCTACCTTAATATATATATATTATACAGGGTGTCCGAGAATTATCTGTACAATTTTTAGCTGTTATTAAAAGTCAACCATGAAGTGTAGAAATTCCAGTTTGTCCCATTTTACAGAGAATCTCATTACGTTTTTTCTGATACTACGTTTTGACAAGTTTTTTAGAAATGTACGCGGGTGACAGACATTGATGATTTAAAAGCAAGAATCACAGCTGCTATTGAGCGAATTGATGTGGATATGCTGCAGCGTACATGGCAACATTTGGAGTATCGATTAGATGTTTTGCGAATCACTAATGGTGCACATATCGAATGTTGGTAACAACGTTACTTTAATAAAAGAAACTTTTGAAAATACAGATTCTAAATAATCTTGTCAAAGAATTTTACGTGTGTTATCCAGAATTTTATTAAAAGATGAAATTGTACAGATAATGTTCGGACACACTGGAATTTCTAAAAAACTTGTCAAAACTTGGTATCAGAAAAAACTTAATGAGATTCTCTGTAAAATGGGATTACACTGGAATTTTTACACTTCATGGTTGACTTTTAATAACAGCCAAAAATTGTACAGATAATTCTCGGACACCCTGTATATACAGTATATATATATATATATATATATATATATATATATATATATATATACACACACACACACCACACACACACATATATATATATATATATATATATATATATATGAAACTCTACTCTTTCGAAAGAAGGCGCGAGCGGTACACAGTAATATACATATGGAAAATACTTGAGGGCTCTGTCCCTAACCTTAGAAATGAAATAGAAACAAACTGGAATGAGTGAAAAGGCAGATTTTGTACGGTCCCAGCTGCGGTGGGAGAAGGGGCCATGAAAACGAGGATGGAAAATACTCTCAGGATACGAGGCCCAAAGCTTTTCAATGTTCTACCAAAAGAAGCGAGGAATCTCCAGTACACCGACCTGAATAACTTCAAGAACCAGCTGGACAGATTCCTGTGCAAAGTCCCTGACCAGCCATGCGTGGCTGTCTACGAGGGCAGGAGGAGATCAGACAGCAATTCCCTCCTTCACCAAATCCAGCAAATGAGACGGGATGCTGCAGAGGGGTCGATTCTGAACCGTCGTTCGAACTCACCTAAAGTGTGTGTATATATATATATATATATATATATATATATATATTATATATATTTGCATTATATATATATATATACATATATATACTGTATATATATATTATATATATATATATATATATATATATATTATATATATATACACATATATATACTGTATATATATATATATATATATATATATATATATATATATATATATAATGCAAATCCACAAGGAAAAATAAAAATTATTCCAAGGCCTTTCGTGTATTCAGAAGTACACCCTGAAGAGGTGTACTTCTGAATACACGAAAGATCTTGGAATCATTTTTCTTTTTCCTTGTGAGTTTGCATCATTCATTTATTTCACGTGTCTAATTGTGAAATTCATCTCATATATATATATATATATATATATATATATATATATATATATATATATATATATATAGTAAACCCTCGTCCAACGCGTGTTTGTCCAGCGCGAATTTGCTTATACACAAAAAAATAAATGCGAACAATTATTTGCCGAAAGCGGAACATTTGATTATACACGGTCCGCCAAACACGCTCTAATACAGTAGTACTTTACACGTGCTAATGCGTGCTCTAGTGTTTTGTCCAACACTCTCCGACACTCCCGCATCTCCCTCCCTCCCCGTCACCCCTCGCATCACCCTTTGTCTCAGTCCCGCTACCGCGTTAAGTTCAGTGAAGTTGTGTTGGATTGTTTTTGTCGTATTTTGCCGTTGTTTTATTACCCTCAGACAGCAGTATGGCACCAAAACGTAAAGCATCTGCAAGTGATAGTGAAGAGAAGAAAAGTAGCAAGGTTATGACATTTGCCGAAAAATAAAGATTCTAGATAAGTTGCGTAGTGGTATGAGCAAAACATCACATGGTCGCGAGTATCACGTGAATGAGTCTACCATACGCACCATCCGAAAGAGTGAAGAAAAGATACGTGCTATTTTCATTTAATATATTTTTGTTTATCATATGTAAATATCATTATATTTATGATTTCATTTCTTATTTCATATACAATATACTGTAGGTCGGGAAATTCATTTATGTGTGAATAAAAAATCTTCGTATCTAAGTATTAATGTCAGACTTTACGCGGCCGCGTTCATTTATCCCATAAGTTATTAAGTTTGTCCAACGCAGATTTACCGAACGCGCCGTTCTCGAGGATCCTAACCCCCGTTGGACGAGGGTTTACTGTATGTATATATATATATATATATATATATATATATAATATTATATATATATATATATATATATATTACTTTAGGTTACTTTACGTGAGTTTCAACGACGTTTCAGGATCGACCTGCGGTCGACCCCTCTGCAGCATCCCGTCTCATTTGCGGGATTTGGTGAAGGAGGGAATTGCTGTCTGATCTCCTCCTGCCCTCGTAGCCAGCCACGCATGGCTGGTCAGGGACTTTGCACAGGAATCTGTCCAGCTGGTTCTTGAAGTTATTCAGGTCGGTGTACTGGAGATTCCTCACTTCTTTTGGTAGGACATTGAAAAGCTTTAGGCCTCGTATTCTGACGGTATTTTCCATCCTCGTTTTCATGGCCCCTTGTCCCACCGCAGCTGGGACCGTACAAAATCTGCCTCTTCTCTCATTCCAGTTTGTTTCTATTTCATTTCTAACGTTAGGGACAGAGCCCTCAAGTATTTTCCATATGTATATGATTGTGTACCGCTCGCGCCTTCTTTCGAGAGAGTAGAGTTCCAGGGATTGTAGTCGAGACCAGTAGTCTTCACCTTCCGTTTCCTCTATCTTAGACGTAAAAGTCCTTTGTATAGCTTCAATGTTCGCAATGTCTCGTTTTCTCTATGGGCTTGTGAGTACTGAGCAGTACTCAATTATTGGTAGGACTAGACTTCCATAATTTGAGCATGATGTTTGCTTTTCTGCTGTGGAAGCTCCTCCAGATGATTCCCATTATTTTTCTAACCGTTGTATGTAATTTTGATGTTTTGTGCTCTCTGAATTCTGCATCCGACGACATTATTACTCCAAGATCCCTGACTTGTGGATTTGGTGTTATCTGTTTGTCTTGCAGAGTTTTGTACCCTTTGTTCTGTAGCTCCTTGTTATTACCATATTTTAGAAGTTGGAATTCTTCTCCGTTGAACTTCATATTGTTGTCTTCTGCCCACTGGAATAATGTTTTAATGTCGTTTTGTAATTTTCTTATGTCACCTTCATTCAATATTTCCTTACATATCTTTGTCTCATCTACGTAGCATGATACAATACTGTCCTTAATATCTGCATCAATATCTGCAATCATTATTATGAACAGCAAAGGAGCCAATAATGTCCCTTCTGGGACAGAGCTCACGACTTCCGAGATTTCCGATTTAACTCCGTTTACCACCACTCTTTGTGTTCTTTGCATCAAGAAATTAAATATCCATCTTCCTAGCTTTCCAGTAATTCCTGTATTCTTAAGTTTGTGTGCTATGATTCCATGGTTACATTTCTCGAAGGCTTTAGCAAAGTCCATATATATTACATCTATGTTTTGTTCTTGACACAATGTTTCCAATATTTTCTCCTGGCGGTTTAGTAGCTGTGATAGGCATGATCTTCCAGTCCTGAAGCTATGTTGATTTGGGTTGTATAAGTCTTTTTCTTGTAGGTAGTATGTAGTTTTGCCTCTAATTGTACGTTCAAAGCACTTTATAAGGTGTGAGGTGAGAGCCACTGGCCGATAATTTTCGGACATTGCTCTGTTACCACCTTTAAATAGGGGGGCAATGTTCGTGTTCTTTAAGGGGAGAGGAATTTGTCCTGTGTCGAGTGATTTCCTCCATAGTAAGTGTAGCGGTTTGGCAATACTCTCTTTTCATTTCTTCAGAAACGTGGCACTCCATGTGTCTGGCCCTGGCGCTGAGTTGTCTCGCATATGTGATAAGGCCGTAATTACATCTCCTTCCATGAACTCGAAGTCCATTAATAGGTTTGTGCCGGAATTTGTTCTTGGTTGATTTGTATCTATGGCGAAAAATTCGTCTGGGTTTTCCACTTCCATCTCGGACTTAGGGGTGCTAAACACAGATTTAAATTGTTCCCTAAGCAGTTCGCTTATTTTTTTCGGGTCATTTGTGTATTCGGCCTCCCCGTCTATCAACGGACCAATACTCGCCTTGCAATGCATTTTTCTTTTCGCAAACGTGTAGAAGTACTTTGGGTTATTTTTTTATGTTTTCTGCTACCTTGTTTTCGCCCTCGTTTGTCTTATGTATGAATGTTTGCTTTAGGTTCATTTCTATTTTGTCAAGTTTCCTCTAGTTTGAATCTCTTTGCAACAGTTCTGCATCTGTGGAGATGTTTTACGGTTTCTCTTCGTTGCCTGAATAGTGTCCTGATTTTCCTCTCGAGCTTGCTACGTTTTCTTTCCTGTCTCTCTGGAATATGTTTCAGTATTATAGGTTTGGTTTCAGTCTCTATTATACATAGTATTCTTGTGGTGTCTTCTCGTGAAGAAACAATTCCCAATTTACCTCCTTTAAATCTTTATTTACGTTTTCCCAATTTACTTTCTTTGAATTTATGTTTAAGCCTTCAAGTATTCCATCTGCTTCTCTAGGATACGTTTTTGGACCTCTGGGTCTTAACTTCAATTGTTCCTCGATGAGGTTATGGTCGGAAAACTTTGTGCGCGTTACTTTTTTATTTATTATCATTTCGTTGTTATTTGTCAAGATTAAATCCAAAACGCTCTTTTTTGTCGTTGCTTCACAGATTTCCTGGGTAAGGGCGTAATGTTGCATAATATCGAATAGCATTGTCGCTTGGGTTCTATCATCTTTAGTAATGTTGCCATGAAACTTCTCGACATATATAACTTCGTCATTTTTCTTGCATGTTTTGAATGGGAAATTAAAATCTCCGAAAATTAGAATATTTGTTGCTGGAGTTCCAAGTAATTTTAATATGTTTTCTATTTCATTTGTAGCAAATTGGAATTCACTTTTTGTGGTGTTTGGTGGTCTGTAGATGTTCATAATGGTTAGGGTCAGTTCTTTTACTTCTAATATAATAACTTCAACTGTGCTGTTTGATTTGTTTACTTTCACTTCACATGTGTATGTGTTTTTCACGTAGATGCAACACCCTCCCTAGTCCAGGCAATTTGTAGTTAGACCTGGGCAAAATTGCTTCAGAAGCTTTCTAAACTGTTTCCAGCTCAGGAACCATTGCCGAATAACATATCCAAAATCCGACAAAATTGGACCCCGGGAACACCCCCAAAAATGAAATTCAAAATGGCGGACTGGATGTTTCCTACGAAAAAAAATATATATATAATTTACGCTTTTATTTATAGAGATACATTTGATGCTTTTTCTTTCAGTTGTAATGTTTTAAATAATTCAACAATATACAACACAACCAGTTATTACGCAAATATAATGTTATATAGCTTTTTACAGATTTTTATAATCAATAATACAACAATTATTTTTTTCCCAGTTTCAAGTTATGTTCATTACAGAAGAAGTGATACTTGGTCACAAACATACAGAAATTAATCCTCTTCATCACTATCATCGGATAGATTACCGGTACTTGGGTTGTTATCGCAACCACTGATTTGGCACTCGCCACAAGCGGCTGAACAGGGCATTCCATTACGCTTGCATCCACATCTTGAAGTAGCACATTTCATCTTGCAGGAGCAGCGGATCATGTTGAGTAGATAATTTGGAGCTGGTGGCTTGTCGCAGGCTGTAGGGTAGTAGGAATTATTCTTTACATACCAACCCCACTGTTCTGCATCGATCTTCTCTTCTGTAGACTTCCAGATTAGTATTTGAAAGTATGTGCGAAAGCTGTGGTACTTTGTGGACGCATCGGTAGGTGGCAAACGTTCGGGTGTAACAAAAGATTTAGCTGTAGCTACCTTTTCAACTAACATTCGATGACGTAGTGCGTTAGTGGATTCAAGTGTTTTGCAGCCATACAACAGAAGCATTGCCTTTCTTCCAGCGGCTTCGATGTCAGAGTGTTGGCAACAATCAGAACAGAATGTATTTGCAACTGAACGGAGTTCAGCCACCTTCATCAGTGTGTCGAATGCTTTGGCTTTACCGATCGAAACAATTCTGGATGTGCTATCACAGCCCGTGAAAGCATGCACAAACAGGAGATACTTGCAGATGTCATTGCCTAACAATGATTGAATGCTGAAAATATCATACACAGGATTAGGAGATGGTCCCCGTCTTATATCGCTGCGATAGTACAACTTGAAACCACTGTCCTTGGCATGGTACAGAAGGAGAATCAGCAAGTCGGTGTCTTCCCCTATTACTGTTGTAGTTGCATTTTCTGATGAGGAAACTGCTGCTCGAACGATGTCCACATCAGCATCCCCATCTGCGTTGTGAACAGTACACCCGTGCTTCTTCAACATCTCACCTACGAGGGAAATAAATGCTTGCTTGTTGTTTTCATTAGCCAAGAAGTGTTCCTTCTGGCCAACAAACTTCATGCTTGGACTGAGATTCACATTTCTGCTTGTCTTGGTGCTGCGTCTTCTGTGGGTCATGTCCTTGATCGTAGGAGAGCTGCTGTAGCCATAAAAAACAATGATTGCTTTTCCATATGTTTTCAGAGTGAAATCGGCATATGAGTTGGCGATGCTGTCATATGTTTCATCTTGACGCCAGGAAACACGATGTAGTAGAGATCCACCATCCAATACGTACTGGTCTGTGCACTGAATTTCTTGAACTTCTTCCATGCGTAAAGTGTCAGTGTATTTGATTATTGCATGAGCTAGCTGAGACTTATCGGGTTTCCTCAAGATACTTCTTGATTCGAACAATGCAGGAGGATATGCACACAGTTCGTAACACATGACATCTTCAAGATTCATGTCTCCGCCAGTGGCAACAGTCATCATTCTCTGAAACAGTAGTGCAGGATCTACTTCTATATCTGAAGCATCAGTGATCACAACGGCAGAAGCAGATCCTAGTGTTTTCACTTTGTCAGATCTTTTGGCAGAATATGTAAAGGCTTGTTTCCCAATCATTTTTACGACAATGTTCGTACCGATTGAATGCAATTGATGAACGTTAACTCCAGGATCAGCAGTTAGCCCTGTTACAATGTTGCAGAGATCCGAGGTAGAATGGAATGGGGATAAGGATTCCAGACGTTCAAGTACTTTCGTCATGTCATTACTGTCCCTGATTTGTCTACTTCCCCTCATTTCCTTGTGCTGTTCACTACTTTCCAACAAAACTCTGGTGTATTCATGCATTGCTAAGTTATAAGTGGAACACAGAGGCATAGAAAAGAGCCACGTTGTCCTTTGGATGTCTGTAAATCCACTTCCGCGTGTCAGTCCGCCTCTGCTTTTCAGGGAACGCATTAGTACTTGTTCTATCACCAGGTCTGTGCCGAGTCCGGCCCATAATCTGTCGCTTCTTCTTACCACAAACTTACCTTCCTGGAACATTTTGTTAACGGCTGGATTTTCAGAAGGCAAACTTAACATTTTCTGCAGGTACAGGTATATCGATTTCAGGTAATTGTGATGTCCGGCTGCTGCAATTATGGGGATGGTTTCCAGCATAGCTTGCAAGTGCAAATCCCACGAGCCGGTTCTGTCTGCTGTTATCAAGGAACGTGCAATGTTGATCATTCGCTGATATTCCAACCAGAGTTGACTTGTTTGCGAAGTAGATTGTAGGTCAGTTTTCTTCGCATCCAAAGTGGTAGCAATCTGAGACAATGCATTCGAAGATTCCACATCCTCAACTGATTGTTTGTCGGTCATAACATCGTCGAGCAGGTCACAAGCTTCCTTATGGAGGTCATGAGGAGTTCCATCTTCATTACGAGGGAAAACGTCTGCGACTAGTAAGGTACTAAGAGCTGCATCTACTATCATATGACCACGTATCGCTCTTGAAACAGCTTTTCCAGACATCATGTGTTGCACGGCATTTGGTCCGTATATTTCTTGAAGTACTTCAGACAATCCTGAACCATTCATAAGAGTACCGACTGCTCCCAAAAGATTCATCAGAGTGTGAAATGATCCCAGCATTAAAACAATGTCCTGCAGGTCTCTCTGTTCATTGATGATTTGGGAAGCTTTCCAGAACAAAGGCTGATCAAAGGTAATAATGCATGGGACTTTTTGATCGCGTGCTATCTTGCTCAAATATAGTAATGTCGAAAATATGCAGGTCATGTCAGTTGGCGACATATCTATGATGGGAAGGAACGTGATCGACGCCACACCTGGATGTGAGACACTTGATCCACCGTGAATTGCCTGCATTGTTCCGGACCAACTTGGACCTGATCTTTCTGCTGAAGATATCTGCCAGAGAAGACTAAGTCGACTTATGGTGGCAGTGGGTACTGGAAGTTCGCGGAATGAGATGTCCCTCAACATGCTTCTCGCGTGTCTATATTCCCTAATGTCAACGGTTGCAATCTTCTTAATGTCATTGTCACCAACATTACGCCTGTGAATAGAAGGGTGGATCTTGATCTTCGGAGTTATTGCGGCAATCATACCCATTCCATGAAAGGTATTCTTCCGATCCAAAGTGCAGACATCATGATCGACGTTATCTGCTGCTAGAAGGACTGCAGTGTTTTCATCAACAGTAAAAGAGCCAGACCCACTTGCCAGCGCCGCGTTTCTTTCGAATCTTGTTACTTCTGCATACGACGAACAGTAACCCAGCTGATGGAGAACGTCAATAAGGTACCTTGACCTAAAGTTGTGGTGTAGCTGAACCGACAAACCGATCTGTAGTGGACATAGTAATCCTCTAGGACGGGTTGCTTGCATAATGCTCTGCCCAATTGCACCTATTTTTCTTGAAGCATCCTGTCCCGCAAATGCTTTTGATAATAGCAATTTCAGACTGTTGGGAATGTAATCAAGAGCACTTTCTGCAGTGATGTCATTTGGAGATGGATACACATCTTTTCTAGGCGAGTCGACAGACTTGATATCACTTCTGATTATTTTTGCAGCAGCTTCTACTAGGTAAATCTTCTGTAGCTCTATATCTATATCACATTCTTTCGACTTTTTGTGATAATCTATAAGAATTTCATTAGCTGTCTCTCGTAGTGTTACTACATCTGCCTTCCCACTTTCACCTGATATAATGATCTTGTCTACGTAACGTTCTAAAAGCTTTCTCTTCATGTGCCTGCGTTCGTAGACAGAGCTCTGACTTCCTTGAAGATATTCCTCCATTTTGGAAATTAGGTCTCCAATCAACAGTTGTTCATCATCATTCTCTTCCAGGTAAGCACAGGTCTGAAGGGATGCTTGGTGTTGCTCTTCATTAGTTGGTCTCCCTTTCTTCGAATCATGATCGTCGGAGGAGTATGCGCGAGGAATGTTTTTTCCACTTCGAAAATTTACGCTGCAGGTGTGATGGTAGACACAATCTGCAGCAGGAAGATCACGAAGATAATACTCCAGACGGCCTTTTACATTAAACGACCATTCATCGCAGCGGCTTTCACAGCACCTTTTTATGGTTTCGGAGAACTCTGTAGTTCTTATTTTGACATGCTCTGATTTTGGTTTGTGTTTGGAAAAAAGTCCACAAAGGTATTACAAAACAAACAGTGAGTAGCAATGGAAAATGCGTATTCATGAAAACGAGCACTTTTCCTTGGTATTGCCTCGGCTGCGGTCTGTCGCTTCTTTATTTCAATGGTCTTTTTATCCGTAAACCTTTTCCTACATACAACGTGAACACTTATTCCAGCTGTTGCAACAACATCGCTTCCACGGCTGCAGCTGGATGCATTTATACCATCTGCTCCTTTTTGCGAGATGTGAACCACTTCCTGTCCGCTGTCCAATTTCTCCTTACAAATCACGCACAATTCTTCAGGGGTCTGTATTCTTGAAGGCGGACGCACACCGAGTCAGCCGTACACCGAGTCAGTCTGAAACAGAAAACACAAATTAATAAACTGTGTTGCAGTATTTAAAAGGAGTACATAATAACAGTTTTAAAGAAAATGACAAGCACAAATACGCAGATTTGATAGTGGGTAGTAGGAATTAAAGAGTTGTATATAATATAAGTTTATAAAGATGTAGCAATGTCCATTCTCACATACACTCCATACAGTATATTTTATTTACATTACGTGACGTCATAGTTTAATACTAGCCGCCTAATACAATTTTTAGTGTCATATAGGTTAATTTAGAAACGAAAATGTGTTTTAAAACATTTTACTGATCAAGAAAAACGTCATAACTCTCTCTACAAAGCGAAATTAAAATTTATTGTATTTCGTAGGAAACTGCCAGTCCGCCATTTTGAATTTCATTTTTGGGGGTGTTCCCAGGGTCCAATTTTGTCCGATTTTGGATATGTTATTCTGCAATGGTTCCTGAGCTGGAAACAGTTTAGAAAGCTTCTGAAGCAATTTTGCCCAGGTTGAAGCTATTTTTGCTCTAGATTGCCTGGACTACCCCCTCGTCTAGCCACTTATCTTCTCTGTGTATGTTGTAGTCCAGCAATGCTAATTCAGTATCTTCGATACAGTTTTCACAGCCTTTTTCGCATTTGTGTAAGTGTGTTTCCGTTAGGCATATAATATCTATGCTGGATTCGGTAGCTAAATTCTGTAAGTATTGTAATTTGCAGCCTGCATAGTCCGTGTAGAGGCCTTGAATATTTGTGTATAAAACATTTATTGGGTTTCTAATTTATTTCCGTGTTCAGTTTTCCTATATAGTGGTCGTTTCCAGGTCGATGTCGGTTCCTGTTTGTTGTTTGGCCGCTGCATTTGGGAGAATTGGGGTTGCGGCACTTGATAACACTGTGGTTGTATTATCGGTGTGCTTTTATCGTTCTCATTTCCTCTAAAAAATTTGTTTCCTTGCTCCTGTTGTTACTTCTAATACGGATAGGATCTGTTGTTCCCCATTCTCTTCTTTGGGTACCCTTTATGTGAAAATATGGGCACTCTATATTTAGGCATTTTCTCTGTCAGTGACTGTCTGCACATAGGAGCGTGGAAAAAGTGGCAGTTTTTTCCGTATTTGCATTTTCCATTCCTCATCAAAGCGAAGCATTTTTTTGGGTGAATTTACCTGCAGTTTGCTCCATGTATGCACGACCCTGTTTTATAGTATTCACATATGGCCGGTCGTTTAATCTCCTTACGAGCCCTATTGATTCAATTGCTTTTTTCTGTTCCGCCACCACTTCTTCCCTAATCAGTGGTTTTTTGTCTTCGACGACTTTTCATTAGTGTTCTTGGTATCGTCCTCTTTCTCCTTTGTATTCCTGGTATCCCTCTTTCTCTTTTGTGTTCCTGTTATCTCTCTCTTTGGCAGGGGATATTTCATTCTCTGAGACTACTTTTGCATCTCCCTCTATCGTAGCGTGCTGTAGCATGCTTTCCTGTATTGTGTTGTCCTGCGCCTCGTGTTCCTGCTGTAGCGTGCCTTCCTGTATTGCGTTTTCCTCCGCCTCGTGTTTGTTTGTGTCAGCGTTTCCTAGTGTTTCCTTGTCATCTGTCGGTAAACATGTATTGCCCATTTTCATTGCTCTTTGTACCATATTCCTATTTTTTTCCATGCATGTGATGCACAGGAAGCCGTAAATGCCTATGATTTTGTTATTTATTCTATTTATCATTTTCTTGTCTTTTCTATTTAAGGCTATGCATTCGTAGTGTTTAAAGGTATTGCACAGAATGCATTTTAAGTCCGTGGCCTGGTCCGCTTCCTTTTTGCATTCGCAAAGCTGATGCACAGCACATTCCATTAAACATAATCCAGCTCTATTCAGCTCTCTGAATTTACCGCAGTTTACACACTATACGCATTTTTTGCCATTCTTTCCTTTATTCTTTCCTTTCTGCTTTCTTTATTCTTTATTATTTATTATTCTTTATTCTTTCTTTATTCCTTTATTCCCTTATTCTTTCCCTTATTCTTTATACTTTCCTTTAGTTTGCCTCTTTTCTTCTCACTTCTCAAATTTCGTCTAGAAAACTTGACCTTCCCGTTTTATGGCTCGTTTGAATTTTCTCTAACATTCTTTCCCTGTATAGTGTATAGGCCTAATTTAAAAATCTCAGAGGCCGATTTTCCGTTCGAATTATTTTCAAATTATGTTTCAGTTGATGTAGTTTTTCTTTGTACACGCTATATATATATATACACACACACAGGGTGTCCCATAAGTCCGCATCATAGGAAAATAATAAAAAAAGGCAAAACAAAAGCTTTTATTTACAGAACGTGCTCAATATGTCCACCATTGTTTTCAATACACAAATTCAGACGTGATACCCAGTATGTGTTACATACCCCAATAATGCGCTGCCGCAAATGTTCAACACTCCTAATTTTCTCTGCGTATACCAGCGCTTTCAAGTGGCCCCAGAGATAAAAATCTAGTGGCGTGAGATCCGGGCTTCTAGCTGGCCATTCCACAGGCCATCGACGTCCTATCCAATGACCAGGGAATTGTTGGTACAGGTATTCCTTTACTTGGGTGCTGTAATGTGCAGGAGCGCCGTCTTGCTGGAACCATGTTGGGAAATTTCCTTCTTCGTTCAAGACGCTGGGAAACGCTTCTTCCTTGAGCATACGTAGGTAGGTGCCTCCAGTGACATGTTCATCGAAAAAGAGGGGGCCTATGATGCGATCCTTCCAAATGCCACACCATACTATCACCCGAGATGCACCTTGTTCTTTTGAAGAGGTATACCAGTGAGGGTTGTTTTGAGACCAGTAGCGGGTGTTCTGTCGATTTACTTCACCATTTCCATGAAAAACGGCCTCGTCACTGAAAAGAATGGTGGACAGGAACTTGGCATCCCGAGCAAATTGTTCCGTAGCCCATTCACAAAATTCCATCCGCCGGTCGGGATCATCTTCGCTTAATTTTTGTAGGATCTGAAGTTTATATGGATGCCATTTGTGAGCCTGAAGAATGCGATGGATGCTACTTTTCGACACTCCTGCCTCGGCGGACAATCGCCGAAGAGACTTATTGGGACTTCTGTTAAAATGAGCCAGGATAGCAGTCGCTGTATCATCGTCAGTGGACCTCCTTGAAGGTCCACTGCGTGGTTTATCTTCTATGGATCCTGTTTCCTTAAACTTTGCAACAAGTCTGCTAACACAACTCTGTGTTATTGGCTTGCGGTCTGGATGCAGTCTGTTAAATTCAGCAGCGGCCTCTCTGTGACTCCGATTTCCTATGAGTAGAATTATCTGGATTCGTTCTTCCTTGCTCACAGACATTATGGCCTGTAGAAAGAGAAAAATATGAATTATGGTTTGTAGAAATAGAAAAATATGAATTTCTCCTATGATGCCGGACTTATGGGATACCCTGTATCCCATATATATATATATATATATATATATATATATATATATATATATATATATATATAGGTGTACCGTACAAAATTAAGCGTGCGAAAGTAAATAACAAGCCCTTGTGGTTTACTTCTAGAGTAGGGGATATTACAAAGAGTAGAGATAGGGTTTATAGGCTACAAAAGTGCGATAAAGACGATTTGTGGTTACGAAACAACTACATATCTCTAAGGCGCTATTTTCTGAAAACAAGCAAATGGCTACTCTGCTAAACGAATGTTTTACGTCAGTTTTTACAATAGAAGATGTAACGAATAATGCGTAAATTACCGGGGCCGGATTCCATATATCCCATACAACTAAAAGATTTAAAAGAAAGCATTGTTGTGCCGCTAACAAAGATTTTTAATGCGTCTATTTCTGAGGGTTGCGTACCAGATAATTTCAAGTTCGCAAATGTAACACCTATTTTTAAGAAAGGCGATAAAGGTGCGGCGGGAAATTATAGGCCAATCAGTTTAACGTCTGTTGTAAAATAAGAACATCCAAGATCTCTCTTGTTTTTGGAGATCCCAACCAAAGACTTTCTTTCAATGTGACTCCACACCTATACCGAAAGACACACCTTGCTCCTTTCTCCGCCAGATTGGCCTCTTATTCTCTGTTTAAGATGACGTGGGTATAATTTCTTCCTCCCTCTGCCATTTCTACTGCTTGCTCTCTCTTTTCTCACGGTCTTTTTTCCGCTCCTCCCTCTCCACTATTTTTCTCTTCCCATTTCCTCGCGGTCTCTCCTTATTCTAGTATCGGCGCGATATGGCCTCGGCAGTCAAAGCGCCGGTGAAGCACTGCTATTCATTCATTCCCTTCTAATTCTGTTAGTCGTGAGGATGAACGGGCAGCCCCACGTCTGGGCATGGAGGTCCTACAAATTTCACATCTCAAGTTAAAAAATGAGGATGTCAAGCACGTCCTTCACAAACCTAAAGCCGATAAAACCCACTGACCAGACGGTGGGGGGCCGCCCGTCGTCCTCAAAAAATGCTCCTCCGAACTTAGTCCTGTTCTATCCAAACTCTTTCGTCTATCTCTTCACTCTTCCATATTCCCCTCTTCATCTGCCAATATACACCTAATCCCGAAGAAGGGAAATCATTCAGACCTCACCAACTATAGACCAATCGCACTCATCTCTTTCATAGGAAAAACATTCGAAACAATAGTAAAAAAAACCACATTACAAAACACCTTGAAAATAATAAACTGATCTCAAATCGGCAGTATGGCTTCCGTCATGGTCGCTCTACTGTTGATCTCACACAACAGCACTAGACATATCAAAAGCTTTCCATCGAGTCTGACATCAAGCACTTCTTTCCAAACTACCTTCATATGGCCTATCCCCTTTCATTCCTTTCTTATCATCTTCCTATCTGACAGTAGAATCAGGGCTTCACTCCGATTTTCACTATCGGTTGCCGTGTGCTTCAGGGATCTGTGTTGGCTCCAACACTGTTTTTAATTCATATAAATGACGCCTCTCTGTCACAAACAACCGTGTTCATTTGCCGAAGCTCATTTGAACTCAAACTTCCCATTTCTTAAAGCAAACTCTCCGACTCCAAACAACTCTCTTCTATTTCATCAAACTTAGATCTCTCAGCTTTGGCAAGTGGGGAACAAACAACATGGTTTCTTTCAGTACATCCAAAATTAAATATTATATTCAGCGACAGACACAATCACCCGCCCCTCAATATAGTTTTCAATAAAATCTTAATACCCATATCTCTCTGCATTGAGATACAAGGTTTTCACCTGAATTCCACTCTCTTTTGGACAACATAGGCCTATATTAAATCAATAGTTAAAACAATTTTTAAAAAACTTGGCCCTCTTTACAAAGGCATTACTTCACCGATGAGCGGATGGCCAACATTTTTAAGAGCCATGTACATTCCCAGATGGAATATTGCTCTCATCTTTTGGCTGGGTGTGGAGCAGTGGCTTTAAACCATCTAGACTCCACTCAAAATAGCCATAAAAATTATTAAAACTAGGCCGATTACCAATAAATTTCCCTAATTTCCCCTGCACAAAAACCTCTCTCTCTCTCTCTCTCTCTCTCACTGGGCGTGAGGTTTGTTGACCCATTCGACGCGTTTTTGGGTAGGTGAGACATTTATCAGAGGGATGGTGTCCACCTCAATGTCAAGGGTAAAGGTGTGCTGGGCGCGCTGATCGAACGGCACCTATACAGAATGGTGAGGTCAAGTCCGGTGATTGATGACGTGCCCCCACCGGGGAGAGATGATGTTGAGCCGCTGGCGGACGTATCTTCAACTGAAGGATGCGTCCATGTACAGGTGGGTAACCCTCCTTCCCCGTTGGAGGGGGCTCAGCCTCCTGCGGAAGTTAGCCCCTCCTTGGTGAGGGGCTCTTCAACTCCCGACAGCCCTGGCTGTTCGGGAAACGGGTCGTGCTAGGGGGCGGTCAGAATAGGGAAGGCTCCCTCTGTGCAGTGCTTTTTAATGCTAGGTCGATTAGGAATAAGTTTTGCGAGCTACGGGCCCTCTAAGCATCAGAATACCAGGATATCGTTGCTATCACCGAGTCCTGGATTCATACTGATCGTAGGGACTACGTTGGGGAGTTCGAGATTCCCGGATATAGAATGTTTCACAAGGACCGCACCCGTTGGGAGGGGTGAGGGGTACTAATATACGTGAGGGACACGTTGAGTCCGGCTGACTGCCAGTTCCGATCGAAACGGGAGCTGCTTGGTGTCGATCTGAACGTGGGAGGGACGAACTATAGGTTAATCTTGGTGTACAGACCTCCGCATCTCCTCCTCGAGGAGGATACAGCCCTGTACACCGAACTTCGTAGCCTGCTAGGGGATAGGGTGTGTGTAGTTTTAGGGGACTTCAACTGTCGCGGCAAAAACTGGGAAGACAGGACTGTTAATGCCGAAGGGAGGAGGCTAGTTGACTTTGCTGGTGAGAACTTCCTGACTCAGTGTGTCAATGGGCTACACGAGGCGAAAGCGTTCTAGACTTATTCACGACCGAAGACAACCTCGTCACTGGCCTCACCGTTGACGAATCGTCGGACGGGAGTGATCACGGTCTGATTAAGTTCTGTGTCTGCGTCCCTCGGGTGAAGCGTAGTAACTGGAGAGGCAGTAAGCTCGATTTACGGTGGGCGGATTTTGTTGGCCTCCGGGATAACGTAGGTGAGATGGAGTTAGAGGTCGGCGGCGATGTTGAGGGAGTGTGGAGTGTATTCCGGAACGAGTTTATGGTGCTGCAGTCTGCTGCCATATCCTCAAAACCAGTCACCCCTGCTTCAACGCAGCTTAAGTGGTTCAGTCGTGACATCGCTTCAGCTGCTCCCATGAGAACACTGAGGCGTATGTCCCAGTGGTGGGATTCAGCCGGTTCGCACCGGTTCGTGCGAACCGGTTCCTAAAAGGAAGAAATAAAGACTACAATGATATTTGGAAATATTTAAAAGGAAATTAAATAAAGAATTTCAATAAAAACATTTTTTAGTTTTCATTTCTGACACGGAAGGGAGAGGAGAAGGGGGGAAGGGGAGGGGAGGGGAGGGCGAACCGGTTCTTAAAATTTTTTAATCCCACCACTGGTATGTCCGCCTGTGCATGGAAGTGAAGGCGAAGGTTAGGCTAGCCAAACGTAACGAAGAACTCCTGGTGGCAAGCCTCTGCAAGGGGAACCCTAAGGATTTCGTCAGTTATATTAATAGTAGAAAGCCCATTAGAAGCATGATAAAGGACCGCAGTGGCGCGCTGCGGACCTCCGACGCCGACATCGCTGATGTGCTGAATGAGTACTTTGCGGGAGTGTTCACCAGGGAGGACACCCGCGTAATCCCCGAGCCAAGCGTCAGGTACGAAGGTGCTGGCCTGGATAGTGTTCGGTTTATCGCGACAGTCGTTACTGATAGAATAGACAAACTGAGCACGCTTAAGGCTCCTGGGCCAGACCAGTTCCTCCCCAGAGTCTTGCGGGAAGTGTGCGACCAGGTGGCTCCCCACCTGGCTACAGTCTTCAACAAATCGTTGGAGACGGGCCAGGTGCCTGGTGACTGGAGGGAAGCCAACGTGACCCCTATCTTTAAGAAAGGAGATCACGAAAGTCCAGGGAACTATCGTCCCATTAGTCTCACTTCGGTTGTAGGTAAATTATTAGAGGGGATAATAGCGGATAGGATCGTTGACCATTTGGATTCCTACAAGCTGCTTGGGGACTCCCAACATGGGTTTAGACGGCATAGGTCGTGTCTCACCAACCTGCTCGAGTTTTTCCACTTCATGTGGAGTGAGTATGATGAGGGTAGAGCGATTGATATACTTTATCTCGACATTGAGAAAGCCTTTGATATGGAACCTCACCGCCGGCTAATGGCCAAAGTGCGTGCGCTGGGTATCGGTGGGGAAGTAGGTAGGTGGATTGAAAACTGGCTGAAGAATAGGGGGCAGAGGGTTGTAATTAAAGGGGCTAGTTCGGGTTGGGCCTCGGTCACTAGCGGTGTTCCTCAGGGTTCCGTTTTGGGGCCACTGTTGTTTATCATTTACATAAATGATATCGACGCTGGCATCATCAGTAAGATCGCCAAATTCGCTGATGACACCAAGCTTGGGGCCAATATTGGGACGCTCGAGGCGATCGAGCAACTGCGTGCGGACCTACGTAGGATAGGAGAGTGGTCGGAAAATGGCAAATGCTGTTTAACTTGGGTAAATGCAAGGTGATGCACATTGGCTACGCCAATCCCAAGTCGGACTACTCCATGTTGGGGAGTAATATCGAGGCCACTGATTTGGAAAAGGACTTGGGTGTGCTAATTAGCAGTGACTAAGTTTACCAAACAGTGCGTAGAGATGGAAAAGAAACCCCAGAAGCTGTTGGGTTATATCAGGAGGCAACTTCGATTTTGGAACAGGGAGATTGTGCTCTCTCTGTACAATTCCCTGGTTCGGCCGCACCTGGAGTATGCTGTGCAGTTCTGGTCGCCCACCCTCAAGAAAGATATTGAGAGGCCGGAGCGAGTCCAGGGCGCGCTCTGAATTTGTTTTCGCTGGAAACTCGTAGGCTGCGCGGTCAACTCATCGAGATTTTCAAGCTCTTACGTAGGTTCAACGACGTCGATTTTAGAAGCAAGTTTAGTTTAAATAATAACCCAACTCGCAACAATGGTTGGAAGTTGGATCTGAAACGGTTTAGGATTAGTGTGTGTGGGAATTACTTTACCTATAAGATCTGTGACACGTGGAACAGGCTACCTTCAGAAGTTGTGAATAGTTCTTCTATGGATCAGTTCAAGAAAAGGTTAGACCGAATCTTGCACACTATTTGAGCGTGTATGAATTTTTCCTTGGCACCCGTTGCCATTGGTACCTCCTCGGTATGGGCCGCAAGACCTTTCGAGGTACTTCTTTTCCTTGTAACTCCTTGTAACTCTCTCTCTCTCTCTTTTATAGATATTTTAATAGCAGCTTTACTCAGTAATTCCACCCCTCCCCACAATATCTCAAAATATAAAATCAATATCTTCCAATTTCTTGGTTCTTCTAGGCTTTATCATAACACTCAAGTATGACTGAACCTCTGTCCTTAATTTGTTTAAAATAAAACTCGGTTTGATTTATATTTTGAATTTCGAGGACCAGTTTCATATTGTCATTTTACTTCTGTATTAACGTCGGATTTTCAGTTTGATTTCAACCTACAAACTTTGTAAATTTTTTATTTCCACTTGAAATTTGGACTTCGATTTCGAAGTTCAGTTTTTACCTTGGCTAAATTTCCAATTTTGATACTGGTTTCCAACTTCGACCTTGATTTTCAGTTTTTTCTTCACTTTGAATTTTGCTTTTGACCAATTTTAAATTTTGAATTTGAATTTAACTGCTTATTCTTTCGAATTATATTTTATTAAATTTAGAGAAAGAGCAAAACCAATCTAAATTTCGAAGTTATACTCAAAGTCAACAAAAAAATCACAAGGTGAACTAAATATTAAAGTTAATATCAGTCAAAATTGGGGTTTAAATTCACTAAATTTAAAGTAAAAATTGGTTCAAAAAGTGGGTTCATAATAAACTTCAGAAAACTTAAATAGCAATAACATTCTCAAAATAAAAAATTAGCTTATATTCCGTCTCGTATCGAACCAACGACTCAGAAGCAATTTCTTTTCTTTGGGCTTTGTGATCTTCAGCCAGTTCGCAAGGAACAAACCGTGAACACACTTGAGTATCCCATTTGCTGAATTATCGTATTCACACTTCCTTCATTAATTCCTAGCTCCAGTGATATCTCCTTGTATGTGACGCGCCGATTTGATCGAATGATGCTGTTAGCACGTTGCACAGTGTGAGATGTCACAGTCGATGCCGAGCGACCGCTGCGTGGCTCATCATCGAGGCTGGCTCTTCCTCTCTCCTTGATGATCTCACACGTTTAGACCAGCGTCGAACTGCCCTTCGATCAACAACAGCATCTCCGTAAACTTTTTGTAGATGTTTTTGAATATTTCCAACTGTTTCCTTCTCTGCGGTTAAGAACTCGATAACAGCGCTCTGTTTACGACGCACATCAATGTCAGACGCCATTTTCGAAACTGCGTTAACCATCGGTTTTATAGAAGGGCGTTTAAAAGCGGTTTTATACAAGGAGGGGAGGTTCAAACTGGGAAAATCCGGTTATGTAAAGCGCAGAAAGTTCAAACTTACGGCCCAAAAGACATTTCAGCCCGATGGCCTATTATTTAGCTAAGAAAAAAAGGTGGGGCAAACCATATTGAGTGCCCTTAGTAAAAGGCATGTTAATAAAAGGCATGTTAATAAAAGGCATGGTATAAATTTATATACTTTATTCCTGGCCACTAATGCTGAAAAATCTCCCAAAATCTGAGCCAGAAAGCTTACTTTGCATAGACTACGTAATAATTTGCAAAGTAGCTCTGCATTCCAGAATGTTTCGAGAAATATGAAAAATTAGAATGGAAGCTAACATATTCTAAAACACCTTTTATTGAAGTTACGCTAAGTTAAAACTATCTCCTGGACCTTCTGTGGGCTCAGTATAAACTTCGCATAACAAAATTAAGGAATTTAGGTGCATCCTGAACGTATAAAGAAAAGGATCAGTATTGTATAAAGCATCTATATTCGTAGTGAAAGATTACTTAAAATTGAAAATCAAAGTATGACTTGAATTTAAATTACTGTTAAAATTTGAAATTAAGAAATTCTGACTCCGAAATCCGAGCCAAGACCAATCAAAGCCAAAAACTTAATACTAACCTCGAACCAACCAGGTTGTTCTTATTATGAATGTTACTGCAAACTTAATACTGCCATAATGATGTCCCGCATCTCTATTAAAAATGTTGTTACTGAAGTTGAAGGAACAGAATATAAGCAACAACAAATCGTCTGGCATTGAACTCGGCTTAAATTCAGTTTCGAATTTTCTTAGTCATTTCTATTGTAACCTGTTGGCTATAAATTTTAAAGGCATAATTGTTTACGAATAATTCATTCACTTTCACTGCTTATTATTTCAAGGAAATAATATTTCATGAAAGAGGTGAAAAAGATGTACAAATAGACCAATATTTCATTGGTGAAGTCTCGTATGTGTTTACTTGCTTTCTTGTCTTACCTTCCCTTATAACCTGCCACATAGGGAAAATTAGGGATTTGGCTTAGCAATTTGTGAAGCTGGATTTTGAATGCTATTGACATAATAGTTTGCAGATTACGGAGAACCTTCGTCCTTTTGATCATGTATGTTCAGTGGATTTTGTATTTACAGTACAGCTATGTCTTAAAGAGTTAAAACACTTTAAAAGCTACTCGTATATATATCTTTTTTGTGTCTTGACTGACGTTACTGGCAGGGAGGTTTAAGCGACTTTAGCCCTTATAGTAGACATGCACGATGCAAAGGTCCCCTTTGGCATGGAAGTTCCTTAGGTCCATAGAAAAAAATTTATCCAAAGACACAAGTTGTATCTTAAATCCAAGATGGCCGCCGTCGGCCATATTGGAAAACATGGCCGACTCAGAGCCAAGGAACCGTTTGTCATAGAAACTATCATATTATGATACATGTTTTCCAGCTAATTTGAGATCGCTGAACTCATGTCTGGCATCAATTTTACATTTGGAATACATTTAAAGGTCAAATCCGGGAAATGATACATAAAGCTGACATTTAATAAAATTTATGAAAACAGAATTTAGAGGCATGGAAGCAAGAATTGCAAATTGAATGATAAATTTATAAGTTCTGTGGTATCTATGATAAATAGTATAACTGATACATAGTATACTCGACCAATAACTAGCCGACTCAAATATATCATCACACAATGTTGTGACAATGTAAGCACAGTCATGACATTCCTTCGTTCAGCACTAACTTGATTCTTCATCTATCTGTACCTCACTCATCTTATCAGTGTGGGAGCACGAACCTTTACATCTACAGAGATACATGCAGGGCTGCCCCTGCACGTAGCACTTACAAGGAGCCTTACAGTCTGTCTTACACTGGCAAATGACAAGCTCTGGTATGTTCCGCGAAGTGGTGGGAGTTGTGGTGTAGACTGGAGTTGGCGCAGAGTCGGGGGATTCTTGCTGCCATCTCCATTCCGTTGGAGAGACTGGAGCTGGAGCTTTGATGAGCGTATTACCAGAGCTGGGCACTTGCGGCATATTTTGCGGTACTGCGGTACTGCGGTACTACCAAACTACCAAACCGGTACCAAACAGGTACGCGGAAATTTGAATGCGGTAGCGGTACTGCGGTACTTTCAGCGATCCTTTGCGGTACTGCGTTATGCGGTCCCGGTTTGGTAGTTTGGTAGTACCGCAGTACCGCAGTACCGCAAAATATGCAGCAAGTGCCCAGCTCTGCGTATTACCCCACACGTGTCCACTCTGAAGTCACAAGAGAAATAACTGATTAGTTGAAATAACGCTTCTAGAAATACAACTGCATGCAGTAATCTCAAGCATGAGTGATGTTCCCATCCATGCAATGCTGTCTTACCTGATAGGCTACTCTGAGGAGGTGCTGATGCAGAGCGTCGCTGCTTGGAGGCATGTGCTCGAAGTCGTGTCCTTTGTGGAGGAAGAGGGAGAGTCTAGCAGCATCCACGGTTGTGATGCCCTCCTCGGAGACACCATAGAGCTGCATGACGAATCTCTGGAACGTGGGTATGTGAGTCTTGATCATCTCCAGGGTGGGGTTAGGGCAGGAGAGCAGCTCGAGAGGTAAGGTGAGTTTAGGGAGGGACTGCCACACTGACCAGGCCGTCTTCTTGCCCTTGCCATAGAACGCTGAGGTCGTGTCGCATCCCATTAACGCATGAAACGCCGGCAGTGCCATTGCCTTGGATGGTCCAAGTCCGCGGGCGATGACATGCGCTGGAATGTACTTGGCAAGGAATGTAGAGAAGAGTTAGACAATGGCCTCATGATCTAAAAGCTATCGTTACACTGCAGACACCTGGCTTAAAGACACCTAAATAAAATGACTGTACCTGAAGTGACGCCGCGATCCGAAGGCAATCCAGAATTCATCAATCCCCTGTCCAAGGGCCACAAAAGTGGAGACGCCCAGCACTACAACATCGCTGTCGCTGGTGCGGACGATCATTCGACGATGACAGGTGTAGGTAGCTGCAGCCACATGTAGAAACATCCGAGTGTCAGCTTCTTCATGTGTGCAGGGGGCAACTGCACCAACATCAGCGTCAGCCGGTGAACTCGCAAAATCACTGAGAATGGTGGTGAAGAGCTGCTTGCCCTAAAATGAAGAAGTCAATGTAACTGAGGATATGCTGAGGAAGTCAATGTAATTGACTTCCTCAGCATATACTAGAGACAGGAATATTTTAAGAAATATTAATTTCTATGTCAGTAGCTCGCAACAATCTCTCAGCTAACCTGTGGAAGCGTCATGAGCTTCAAGCTGTTAGCCAGCTCCACGAACAACTGCTTGTTCAGGTCCACACGTAGGAAGGCAGCCCAATTACCAGGAACTTTGGTCGAGAGAGTAACCCGCCTCCGCGCTCCGCTGCCTCTTTGCTCCCGAGTTCCTGACTTCAGGCTCGTCTTGGAGTAGACATCCCAGACAATGTCAACCCGGTCGTTTCTTTCAAACCAGGAGAGGATGTATGACAGAAACACATCTGTGAAATAGTCTCCGATGGTCACGGCACTTCCAGGACGAAGTATTTGAACGAGCACAGCACCATCCAGCACAGCTGCGGTCGTCACCGATCTGCGATTGTCGAGATCCGCTGGGACAATGCAGTCCAGGATCTCGCTCTTGGTTCCATGGTGCATATGTCCCTTCCGAGTAAGAGAGGGAGGATGGGCAGAGGTCTCATGGGAGAACACCGACTCGCTGATGTTGCGACCAGAATGCGCTGCAAGCAAAATCTCGGTCACCTTGGCTTGTTGGTCCTTGACGACAGCCACCTCCGATTTCCGGCGTGGTTGAGAGAGCGAAGCCTTGAACAACTTCAGCTTGGTGTGGGGTATCGGAGCAGTGAACACCTCCTCCTGGGAGCTGACTCGCTTGTCGACAAACGCTTTGTATCTCTGCAATCCGATGTCCTTCACCTTCCTCACATTGTCTACCACGTCTGGAGGCATGATGATTGACTCGTCCAGGTCGAGCAGCTCGCCACTGTCCTCCATGAAGGGGTTTGCCAGCTCCTCAAAGGCATCCACCAGCGCCAGCACGTCAGACTTGAAAAAAGAAACATATATAGGCATTGCCGAATCATACATATTCATACCACTGAAAATGATGAGGGTATCTCTCAATTTGCATTTTATTAGAAAGTTACCTTGTAGTCGGCTTGGAACTGCCCGATGAATGTTGCAACCTTGGACTTCTCAGAATCAGGAGCCGGCTCATCGATACCTGGTCCATCAAGAAGCATGTGCAAGAATGATCTCAACGTGGGCGGGATGGATTCAGCTTCACATGAGGTTGAGAAGGAGCCTGTGAAAGCCTGCTTCATGTGGAGATAATCTCGCTGGAGGATCTTGGCTGCTTTGTGCAGGATGGAGACTTTAGTTGATGTATTGTTTTACATATCAACTACAGCTTTGCTTAGGTCGTCGTCGAAAACAAGAGACCAACAACGATTCATTGGTATCGCCTTGATGTCAGGAATCATGCACTCAATATCCTCTCGAAGGCGTGTTGTATTGCATTTGACGTAGGGAAAACCAAAAGCGGTAGAGGCGCTTGTCATAGAGGGCCGTCAAGTCAGCCATTGCCAGTGATGTCCCTGAAACACGATTATCTTCAATAAAGTCAAGTAACTCGTTGAGAACATGTGCTCGGATCACCTGAGTTGCATGACTCTCAGTCGTGTCACATCCGACCGTCGCCGCTTTTCTGTAGAGCCGAGTCAGGCACACACGATGATAGACGGCATTAATAGCGACCATGTCACCGGAAGAAAGTTTAGCCAACAGACGTTTGTCACCTAACACTCCAGCGCAATCATTGACTTTCTTATCCAAACCAAGAGTGGAGGCCTTCCTCAGATCTTTCTTGTTGCCCACTTCGTCACAGAAGAGGCATGGAGTGTCGACTGGCTCGCTCGAAGATGTAGAGGGTGATGGTGAGGCCTGTGTGATGGACCTGGCACCACTGTTCATGCGGCGAGTTTTCACCAGGCTAACTGACTCTTGCCCTTGATGCTTTTTCCTCGCTCTCTGCATTTTTTGATTGTCGACAGCATTCTTGCAACTTTTATGCCACACTACTTGATTAGACATCATCAGCTGCACTACATTCTGAGCACCGCCACCAGCACCGCCACCAATGTCATCTACGACTACAAAGTCAGGCAACTCCCCTAATTCCTTGAGCTCCTGGATGTTGTCCGTAACTTCTTTATAAGAGGCTGAAAGTCTTTCAGGTTTGTTTCTCAATTTCACAGATGATGAAGGATTCTTAGTCGGTTCATAGCTTTTGTCTGACTGACATATGAAGCATAAGCTCCAGTCCATGATGGCAGGCGTGCTTTTAGAGTCACTCATTTCGGATTAGTCATTGTGAATCTGAAACATGAAATTGAATTTCTAAAGGTCACAGAACTTAGAAACGTGTGTGATGATTCGTTTTCAGCTAAATTCAGAATGAGAAAACCATTTCTGAGGTTATTTTGGGGTGACTCACTCCGTCAGTTTGGAAACTGCGGAAAATCCCCAATTTCAACATGGTGGCCAGCGGCCATATTTGATTTTGGGGGTCAAAATAACCTCCAAACCCGATAATAACCTCAGAAATGGATTTCTCATACTGAATTTAGCTGAAAACAAGTACAGTATTTCAAAAGTTAGAAATACGGTCATTAGCATAATTTATGCTGATTAGGCATAAAATTAAGCATGTTTATGCATAGATACAACTTGTGTCTTTGGATAAATTCTTTCGTATGGCCCTAAGGAACTTCCATACCATGATTTGAAGTGGACACCCTATTTTGTGCACTTAACATGTCTACTATTAACCTTTGAGGTGTTTTTACTGGGTTACGAATGGTGAGGTGTGGGACCAAGCATATTTAATGCCCTTAACCGGTGAGGTGTGATGTAGGAAACCACATGAAAATATTTCACGTGGTCTCCTAGACCTCACTTCACCGGTTAAGGGTTAAGTTTGTACTTACGCTGGTTCTTCTTTTCCCGCATAAACTTTTAAAGAAAGCATCAGAAAAACTACACGGCATTACTGCATTGGCCAAAAGTTTTCCATCACCCTTGAACATTTTAAGCTTGGCTGATAAGGTCAACTGAAACCTTATGTTGCTTTTGAAAATTGATGTGCTGTTCATGAAGTGAATTTTATACCACTTTGTAGTTTGAATATTCTTACCAAGAAACTGCTTCTTCTTCTTCTTCTTCTTCTTCTTCCGCAGCTTATTATCCCATCTTTACATGGGGTCGCTGTTTTTGGTTCGTCTTCTCCACTCTCCTCTGTCGTATACCACGTCCTCCTCCAAGTCCTTCTCCCTGATGTCCGCCACCACACAGTCCCTCCATCTCGTCTTCGGTCTTCCTCTTCTTCTCCGTCCCGGCAACTCCATCTCCAGCACTCTGCGCCCCACATACTCCTCCTCTCTTCTCCTGACGTGTCCATACCACCTCAGCCTGGCCTCCTGCACCTTCTTAGATGCTTCCGCCACCTTCACTGTTCCTCTTATATGCTCATTTCTGACCCTATCCCTCCTCGTCACTCCACACATCCATCTCAACATCTTCATTTCAGCCACATCGATTTTTCTTTCATTGCTCTTCTTCATTGGCACAGTCTCCATTCCATACAACATTGCCGGCCTCACCACTGTTTTGAATACCTTTCCCTTCAGTTTCACTGGGACCCTCTTATCACAGAGCACCCCTGATACGTCTCTCCAGTTCTTCCACCCCGACTGTATTCTACAGTTTATCTCCCTCTCTCTGCTCCCCCCTCTGCATCCACTGTTGACCCCAAGTATTTAAAATACTCCACCGTCTTAACACGCTCTCCACTCAATGTCACTTCCCCTCCTCGGTCCTGCTGCACATCACATCTCATATATTTGGTCTTCTTTCGGCTAATTCTCATCCCCCTACTTTCCAACGCCTCTCTCCAATTTTCTAACTGCTGCTCCACCTCCTCTTTCGTCTCCCCACTAAACACAACATCGTCTGCATACATCATGCACCACGGCGCCTCCCCTCTAATCCTGTCCGTCAACACATCGAATACCACATTGAAAAGGAAGGGGCTCAAAGCTGATCCTTGGTGCAGACCAACTTCCACCCCAAAGCTCTCTGACACACCCACGCTACTCCTCACCTTAGTTGTTACTCCCCTGTACATCCCCTTGATCAGTTTAACATACTTCTCCGGTACCATCTTCTCCCTTAAGCATCTCCAAACTTCCTGCCGTAGTATCCTATCATATGCCTTCTCCAAGTCAATAAAAACCATGTGCAACGCCTTCTGCCCCTCTCTGTACCTCTTTGCCAACTGTTTCAATGCAAAAACTGCATCTGTCGTTCTCCTTCCCGGCATAAATCCAAACTGTTCCACTGACACTTCCGCTTCGTCTCTCAACCTACTCTCCACTATTCGCTCCCATATCTTCATTGTATGTGATATTAGCTTGATCCCTCTATAATTCGTGCAATCTTGTACATCTCCCTTCTCTTTGAATATAGGCACTATGATGCTGGTCCGCCACTCATCCGGAATCACCTCCTGGTCAAACAACTTTTGCATTAGATCCCACACCAGATCCACCCCCTCATCTCCCAGTGCCTTCCATGCCTCGGCTGGTATCTCGTCTGGGCCAGTCGCTTTGTTATTTTTCATCCTATTCAGAGCACGACTCACTTCCATCCTCCCCACTTGTTCTATCACAGCTACATTTGGTAATCCATCCTCATAGAAAGATCTTGGGTTTTCTTTATTTAATAATTCCTCAAAATATTCCTTCCATCTATCCTTTATCTCTTCATCTCTTTGCAGCACCGCCCCCTCCCTTCCCTTAATTTGTTTTACCTGTGTAAAGTCTTTTGTCGCTCTATTTCTGCTCTTAGCCAATCTGTATATCTTCTTTTGCCCTTCACGATCCTCTAAATCCTCATACATCTGCCGATATGCCTCCGCCTTTGCTCTCGCCACTGCTCTCTTTGCCTGTTTCTTTGCTTCTTTATATACCACCTTACACTCTTCACTCCTCGATTCTTCCCATAACTTCTTAGTTTCTCTCTTACTTCGTAGTGCTCTTTGGATCTCATCACTCCACCACCATCCTTCCTTATTTTCCCACACTTTACCTGATGTTTCCCTCAATATGTCTCTACCTGCCGTTCTCATGACATTCGCATTATGTACCCACCAATCCTGTACATTCTGTTCATTAACATGGATTTCACTCAACACTCTCTCTCTAAATTCCCGTTTCTTCCCCTCCTCTCTCAGTTTGTACCACCTAATTCTCCTCACTGTTGTTCCTCGGGTCTTTCTTCTTCTTTTCAACATCAAATCCATGACTACCAACCGGTGTTGTGGCGTCACATGGTCTCCTGGAATAACTTTGCAGTCCCTCACCTCGGCCAATTGCGCCCTCCTACACAGTATGAAATCAATTTGCGATGTTCTGCCTCCACTCTTGTACGTAATAACATGCTCATCCCTCTTTCTGAAAAACGTATTTACAATCGCTAGATCAAACGATACAGCCATATCCAACACTCTCTCACCGTCCACGTTTGCCTCTCCATAGCCATAACCACCGTGCACCCTGACCACTCCATCGTTATGATCACCAACGTGTCCATTCATATCCCCGCCCAACACCACTCGTTCGTCCTCGGCAATACTCTCCATTTCTTCCTCCAATAACCTCCAGAATGCTTCCTTAACGTCGTCCGGACATCCACTTTGGGGTGCGTATGCACTGATTATATTGAGTACATGTTCCCCATAATTCATTCTCAAAGTCACCAGTCTATCTCCTCTTCGCTTTACTTCCACTATGCTATCCTTCAATTCCTTCGCCAATACAATACCCACACCATTCCTTCCCTCAACCGACGCCCCACTGTAGAACAATTTATATCCCTCACTGAGTTCTCTTGCTTTGTTCCCCTTCCAGCGTGTTTCTTGTACACACAACACCCCAACTCTCCTCTTCTTCATCAACTCCACAATCTCTTCCTCTGCCAGTCATGCTTCCAACATTCAGCGTCGCAATTCTCAGGACCACCCAAGCTCGCTTCGTTAGCCGCACCCGCTCTTGGTGCGGTAGCCCTCGCCTCGCCACAGAGGTCGGGCGAGGTCTCTGTACGTCGCCTACGGGGTACGCCCTAGCCGTCATCGCATTTTCGTGTTGAAGACTCACCATTGTGGTTTTGGCTGGGTTTTTATGGCCGGATGCCTTTCCTGACGCCAACCCTCCCCATTTATCCGGACTTGGGACCGGCCGAGAACGAGGCTGGCTTGCCTTACCCTCGGGTTGGGTCTTAGGATTGTACGTTATTATTGTAAATTTCTTTTCAAGGTTTCTTATTATTCATACAAAAAAGATATGCCTTACTTCAGAACGCATTTTTCGGACTACTGAAAATTAGTTCTACTGTTATGATTATTACTTGAGCTAAAATATATTTTATCTGCACAATTCACAATTATTTATGTCATAAAATGAAAATAACGTTCATGTTATTTTGTATCTCCAAAAAGTTTACTCTTCTTTCACGTACAACTGCAAAATATGAAAAACATATCACATATTAAATGTAATATATCAAATAATAATTACACCAAATCTTTCTGAGGAAGTTCACAAATATTGACAAGTGTTACTAAAATCATTAATTAGCAGTACTCAAAATATATCAATAATGTTAGAGATAATTTCTGTTAATACCTTTCTCATTCAAAATTTTTTTTAAGGTATTTCAACTGTAATACTCAGGCCTGTAATACTCAGGCTCCTTGTCCTGCTTCCTTAAGGATGATGTTAAACCTTCCTATACAGTCATTCTGTCGTTTTATTTCGTTTTTACAATGAGAGACTCATTTGTAAAGAATTATATACATATTTTATTGTATACACGTTTTATTGTGTATCGTTCATAGCGCGTTTCCAGTAAATATAATTTCAGAGATTTAAGGTGTGACCAGTAAGCTTTATATTTTGTTTCTATTATTTTAGGTATAAATGTCCCTTTTAGTGCTTGAGTATCTTCGATATCTTGTTTCTTGTGCAGACTTGTGAGAAAACAATTACACGTATCAAGAACTTTCCATAATATGAGGATAGTGTGTGCTTTTCTGCTGTGTCCACTCGCATTTATTATTTCCATTAATTTTTCTCAGAAATGTTTTCATACTGTAGTGAGGATCTATGAACTCGACCTCTACTTATATATTACCCCTGAATCTATGATATGGTATTTTGATATAATTTCATTGTTGCTGCATCTTATCAAAGCTCCTGTATTTTATTGTAAACTTATTTTCTTAACATATCTAACAGTTTCAAATTTATTATCATTGAATTTAATGCTAATTTCTTGACGCCATTTAAATAATGTTTTTATTCAGTTGTAACTTTGATTTACTTTTCAGATGTGATTTCTTTGCATAATTTTGTATCGTTCTCAAAAGGCAACACAATGTTATCTTTGAATTATCTTTAATAATTCGTAGACATTATTTTCAACAGCACAGGAGCTAATACTGTCACGTGACACGGAGAAAAACTGAATTTAACTCCATTAGCCACTACACTGTAAAAACATTCCGTTAAAATACAAAAACTGTCTGGTATCAACTTCAGGCGCATCTATAAAGTTACAGTTGTCACTTATTCAAACCGGACCTACATGGGAAACTGTTCCGCAGATTAACCGTGAAGTCAGCAAAATGAAAAACATTTGATTTGGTAAATAGACAGGTATTAGGTATTGAAAGGTGTCTACAGCTGCAGTTCTATACGTAGATATCAATTGGTTATGTAAATAGTCTGTCTTTTAACGTAAACCTCTGTTTCTGAGTATTCCGTGGCCTGACCGTATTGCTTGTTACTGTATTTCTGTTATTTTCTGCAAAGAACAACAGTACTTGTCATATACTTTATGTAAAACTGCAGTTTTATCTGCAAATTTACATGTTAACTGGTCATATAAATAACAATTGCCTTTTACCATAAATTTCCATTACAGAGTATTTTGTGTTGAGAGTGAATGGTTTACCAGTAACACTTCGGTCTGTTATTTGTCTCCACTGGATAACGACAGTCAATCTGCACTTCTAGACACACAATGTTATGGAAATATTTCAGATGTAAATCTAGATGTTTATTGGTTAAGTAGTTAGCTGCTACAGAACATTCCGCGGTGAATGATTTAGATACCATTACATTCATATCAAATCTCCAATAACTGTTGGTCTGCTATTACAATATGTATCGTCACTACGAATCTAAATCAGTTATTTACTACTTTCATTTTAATGAAATTGTATTTTCACTTCCGTACATACTCTGAAACTCGTTAATTTGGGAATATGTGTAAGTAAGTACAGTATTGGCAAAATTAAAACACTGCAGAAATGGGGTTACCTGAAGATCATGGCCCCCAGCCATAGGCGTACGAACCGGGGGGCTGGGGGGGGGAGGCTGAATTCAGGCAAACTGGCTCTGCATTCGGGCAAAATGAAAAAAAAAATAGCTCGTAAAAGTTGGAGAAATGCTAGCCTTATATCATATTATAAATTCAGGATCAGAAAGTTATAAGATAATTTCATATTTTTATTTATTAGCTGTTATTAAGTACTTATTAAGCTGTTATTAGTACTTATAGGCTATTTTTTATTCCAGGTTTAATCTAGATTTTACTATGGTATTTAGCCCAAATAGGGGCTACAAGACTTTGCTTAAAAATTCAAAAGAATATCTAATCCTTGTCGTAAGTTAATTGCTTTCTAAGCTTATCATGAATATTGAATTACTTGGTACGTTGAAATTTTTATAATTAGGTAAGGTACTAATACCTTATTAGCCAAATTAAATAGGTAAAGCCCTAGCCTCTAGGTCTATTCCTATAAACTTGCTAGTATAATTTCATTTAGGCTAGGTCAAACTTTTATCAAACTCAATTAAATTAAGTCTAACTTTATAAATGACATGCTGTATATTATTATTTAGCTAATTAGTGACATGATTAGCTTGATACTAATTACTTCATAATTTTAGCTTGTAAATAGCAACAAATTGAAATTGCTTAGTTCGAGAATTTTCTCTTATGCAGGAAATGGCTTTATGTTTCTATTGTTATACTGATGTGTTTTCTTTAATTTCTCGAAAGATATTATGTTGTTTCAACTTTCACTTTACATTGTGAGCGCAGTAGGTGCTACTAAATTTATTTAAGTTGTGTTGGCTCACAAGTTTTTATCATCTTTCTTACGCATGAATAAAATATTTGATATAGTCTTATGCCTCATTAATCAGAATTAACTAAGTACCGGTAGGGATTACAATACATCATGGAAGTTGCATAAAAAAGAAAAATCATACAATTAATTTTGCAAAGCATGACACGTATCCTTTCGTAATGTTAGTGCTTCTAATGGCCTGCTGGAGTGAGGGAGCCTGAGCCTGTGATGTTCCTAATTTCCTAAATATATACCATATGTCCCACAAAAAAGTACACCCAACTTTAGATTGTACTAACTCCTCCAAAAATTGAGATATTTTGGATCTGTTTGTTTGATTTAATATAGCAAATTTATTCTTTGTTAACGTTCAAATTTATTCATGTTTAAACGATTTAGTGTTTAAGCATCTGCTTTTAACTGAAGGGTACAGCAAAATGGGTTGCGCGGAATGATCATTTCTCCCAGCCAGATAGCTCCTCTTGCTTTAACCAATGTGCTACTTTTTACGTCGAAGGATATTGCAAATATTTTTTTTAAATAATTCGAACTTTTGTATCTAAGATACGAGTCATACATATAAATGAAGAATCTGAATTACTAAATTTATAAATAACTTTGAAACCCTTATCATGCAGTTTACACGAAGGCAGCGCGTTCTCATGGTCACAACTTATCTGCAAACTAAAAGCTTAAAACAAGTTCAGAATACCTTCGAACTGCAATTTCCCGATAGAGCTTCTCCAACTAAACATACGATTTTGAAGAATGTTCGAAATACAAAGAAGAAGGAACGGTCCTCAATTTGAACAAAGGACGTTCAGGCCATCCGAAGACGGCAAGAACAGACGAGAACATTCAGCATGTTCGGCATTTATTAGAGAGACATCCAAAAGTGTCCACCAGGCGAAATGATACAGAACTCTCACGCATGTCATTTCATCGAATAGTTCGTGAGGATTTGAATTTGTACCCATACAGAATGGAAATTCAACGTCAACTCATTGAAGGAGATCTACCTCGCCGCCTAAGATTTGCCCAGTGGTTTCTTGAAAAACCAGAAAGATTCACGGAACAATTAGTGGTTGGAGATGAGGCGGCCTTTTTTATGAATGGTCTAGTGAACAGACAAATCTGCCATCAGTATGCACCAAAAAATCATCTACCTGACCATCATATCTACGAAAAGAATAACTCTAGACAAAAACTGTCTCTCTGGGTAGGACTGTGCGGTAATGGTGCGGTAATTGGCCCGGTCTTTTACGATGGTAATCTAAATGGTGAAGCTTACCTAGAAATGATAGACCGAGAAATCCTTCCACAAATACGTATTACTTATGGAAACCGATTTAATCGTATTTGATGGGTGCAAGACGGAGCTCCTGATCACAGGAGAGTTATTGTGAAGGAACGCTTGCAGGAAGTCTTCCACCAAAGTGTAATTGCTACAGGCCATGACATTGAATGGCCTCCCAGAAACCCTGACTTGACCCCGTGTGATTACTTTTTATGGGGTCATTTGAAAAATAGAGTATTTGCATCACAACCTATCAATTTAGATGATTTGAGGACTCGCATCACAGCTGAAATCAACTTGTTAAAAGACAATCCAGATCTTATCAAAAGAGTGATGGGGAAGATGAGAGCTCGACTCCAGATTTGTATCGATAGGAATGGCGGTCATGTTGAAAGAAAACGAAACTAAGCATAACTTTTGCAATAAGGAATAAAGAAAAATCTGCTTTGTATCTTATTAAAATTATGTTAAAGTATCTATTATTATGTATTTGTCTTTTCATTACATCGATAGCACACACATTATTTTTTCATTGACCAATTTTGCGCAATCCATTTTGTTGTACCCTTCAGTTAAAAGCAGATGCTTAAACACTGAATCGTTTAAACATGAATAAATTTGAACGTTAACAAAGAATAATTTGCTATATTAAATCAAACAAACAGATCCAAAATATCTCAATTTTTGGAGGAGTTAGTACAATCTAAAGTTGGGTGTACTTTTTTGTGGGACATATGGTATATATACATATACACACAATTAATTACATTAACTATCTAATTTCGGGTATTCTTTGTTGTAACTTAAAAATTTGGGCAAATTTGTATCAGACCCCCGAAAAAGATTAGGTGCCGTACGCCTATGCCTCCAGACTTCTTTAGTTAGCTTTATAAGGCTAACTAACGAAAATATCACGACCGAACCTAACCAATCGTCAAGGGCGTACAGTTGACTAACGATTGGTTAGATTAGGTCGTGATATTTTCGTTAGTTAGCCTTATAAGGATAACTAAAGAAGGCTGGGGGTCCTGATCTTCAGGTGATCCCAGAAATGTATAAAGTTTTAATGTAACATCGAAATGAAGTTTATCATCTGGAAAATAAAAATGCTTTTTTAAGTTAAATGAGGGATTCATTTATATTTGCAAAGTAAAAATGTATAAAGAATGAAAATTATGAAAAAGATAATTTCAAAATATATACTGGTGAATCGTAAAAGTCCGAATCGATCGCTTCAATTTCTTGGTGTAATTTCTTTGCATAATCTTTCTTCTGCTTCTGCTTTCCTGGAGGTGCTGCAGGATTTGTGTTGAAAAGAAACCCTCAAAATAGTTCAAGTAATAAGTACCTCGCAAACTATTTTTAGTTAGGTTGCCTACAATGAAACTCCTGACCATCACAAAAAAGGAATGGCCATCAGTGGTTAACTGATAACACTGATAGTAAACTTGTGGCAATGGTATTTGTTAGATAGCTAAAAGTATATTGCACTGTGAAGGAGTTTTGATGGTTCACTAATAGCAGACTTTACGATGATAGTCTTGCGTAGGCCCTTCAACATTTATTACTCAATGAACAAATAGATTATAAACTTCACGTTACGGATCACCTGAAGATCACGGCCCCCAGCCTTCGTTAGTTAGCCTTATAAGGCTAACTAACGAAAATATCACGACTTAACCTAACCAATCGTTAGGTCAACTGTACGCTCTTGACGATTGGATAGGTTAAGTCGTGATATTTTCTTTAGTTAGCCTTATAAGGCTAACTAAAGAAGGCTGGTAGCCCTGATCTTCAGGTGATTCCACGTTACCAATACTGATATATCGATGAATTAACATTAGACAGCCAAGCTATAAAGAATCACTGACCTTTTATGGAAAATATATGATAAATTTTTGTTGGAAAATTGGGACAAAGTTTAAACTTGTAATTTAAATTCATACCATCAGTGAATTACAATAAATTGTAATTTATTTTGCAGTTAAACTTAATTTCAATACCGATTAGAGTCGTAAAAAGAACTTGAACTTAAAAATTCGCCCCTTTTTAAATTATGGTAATCGCTTTTTTAGTTTTATGAAAATTTTTATAGAATGACGTTAACTTTACTGGAAATAAAAATAAAGGGGTACTTGTAGGTTATCTCCCCCCCTCCCACTAATTTTGACAGAATATTTTCGTTAAAACTAACGAAAATATCACGACTTAACCTAACCAATTATCAAGGGCGTACAGTTGATCTATTAGTAAATAGTAAATACTATTCCAGAAACAAACAATGTTATAATTAATAATAGATCAACTGTACGCCCTTGATAATTGGTTAGGTTAAGTTGTGCTATTTTTCGAGGGACAAACTTGTGGTCAGCAAAATTCTTTAAAAAATAAAGTAATAATAATAATTGAACACAATTTAGGCTTTCGTTAACTTTCAAGGATGGCCTTGAGGCTTTATTCCTTAATTTCGGTAAGATGTCAAGAAGACTGAACTGGCTTCATCACTTAATTTTAATTAAGGATCTTTTCAGTTTGACGGCCTGTAATATTTTTTAACATTACTTGTTTATTGTCCAGTTTTGATCGAGGATTTCAAAAATAATATTCATGTTTTAGAGAAACAAATAGTGAGGCAGTTAAATACATTTTACTTTAGAGAGCGCCCAAAAGTAATATAAATATACAAGATACTTGAGTTCAGTCGTTCATGAACTTATTCGTAATCTCCTTCAATTCAATCAAAAATGGAGCAGCAGAAGGGACGCCGTCGAGCCTCCATTTAATTATGGATAAGGCAATTAAGAACATGCATTTATGAGTGTGGTGTTCTGCACCGCAAGCTAAGGCGGAAGCCAGCCTTTCGTCGGCAAACAGAGAGGGAACCGCATGAAATTTTTCTTTAATTTTACCAACACACGGAAAAAGATTTTTATACAAGTAAAAATTTACGTAACGAAGTATCACAAACTTCCTAAGAATAAAGTTCAAGAACGGATTCTTCAAAATTTTCAGAAAATTTAATTTAAATCTTAGAATTTTATGACATTTCCCTCCTTCATCAAAAATGCTTTGAACATGATGCGCAATGAGTTACAATAATATTGATGGGATAGCAGTACACATTCTTAAACAGCAAATATTTTAATTATAATGAGCACTTAAATACTTTCTTTGTCTGTGCAATAATAATTTAGCGTTAGCTTATGACATTATATCTTGTCGAGGGATAGTGATACGAAAATGTAACCTAAGCATAATAATATGATCGAGTAATCACTCAAATTTCTTAACTAAATTGCTTTTAAAATCTAAATGAACAAAAAACATTCTAAACTCAGTTACATTTGAAATGCAGATTTGTATATGCTACTTTTCATAAAAGACCCGGTCTGAGTACTAATATATCTACTTTAAGAAAGAGCAAATCCAGTTCCTTGAAGTTCATAGAGTATCAGATATTCATTTTCAACTTCTCTAACAACAATGACGTAGCGACCACACATTCCTCCAGGTTGCGTAAGCTTCATTGTCAAAACAGAAGTACCAACCTGAGTGGCAAACACTGGAAGCGTTTTCACATCAGGTTTGCCGTTTTGGTCAAAGGTTACATTATTCGCCAAGTATATCTGAAAAAAATTAAGTAAAACCGTTTCTGAGTATTGGAATTTCAAATGGGAAAAGAATTGGTATTTACATGGTTTGTTTGATAGGGTTGTTTAACCTCGTTTGCAACATCTAAGGTCATGTGATGGAGGAGACCTACAGCTTCACGTAGAACCCGAACCACTGGTCTCTACATAATCTGGACGCAGAGGACGATCTCCCAACCGAATCCTGGACAAAAACTCACCGGACAAAAACTCACCACTTAAATGCAAAAGAGGACAAAAACTCCAGACAAATGTTTTTGCGAAATACATACACTCTAGTCTAGATCTTAAGATTTTAGACTCATTGTAGATAATTACTCTTCATCTTTTAAATTGTTCTGTTTTTAACCAAATCGGTATACTAATGTAGTTTTGGTCACTCATTTAAAAAATAACTTTATTTTTTGGAGAAATGAAAAACAAACATGTTAGAGCACTTTAAATAATTAATGTGTTTTTAACGAAAATATCATGACTTAACCTAACCAATTGTCAAGGGCGTACAGTTGACCTAACCGGGCATTCAATTGACCTAACCTGGCATTCAATTGCTTAACCGGGCATTCAATTGACCTAACCTGGCATTCAATTGCCTAACCGGGCATTCAATTGACCTAACTGGGCATTAATTCTTGAATTTTTCTGCTATTTTTACAGATCTGCCGGGATCCTTCAAAAAAGTATTCTTCGTAAAGTTGCACTTTTTACCGTTTGACCTACGCTTTTGGCAACGAAAGAACTGGGTATTTTTATCAAAGGAACACACTTTTCCACACTAAGAGCACTTTCTCATAAACAGTAGCAGTTTGTGACTCTGGCTAAATTTAACACAATCCTCTGTAACTAGTTTAAGCTAGTTAAAACACATATTAATTATTTAAAGTGCTCTAACATGTTTGTTTTTCATTTCTCCAAAAAAAAAGAAAAGTTATTTTTGAAATCAGTGACCATAACTACATTAGTATACCGATTTTCATTAAAATTCGCTGCTCGCCCCCAAACGGAAAACATTTGTCTGGTGAGTTTTTATCCTCTTTTGCATTTAAGTGGTGAATTTTTGTCCGGTGAGTTTTTGTCCGTGCCCACTCCCAACCAACCACTAACCAGATCCAGTGTCGCTTAACTTCGTTGATGGACAGGAAGTGGTGTTACGACTTTTGCCACGATGTAGTCCATTGTCTTTACAGTATATATTTTGGATCACCTGAAGATCAGGGCTCCCAGCCTTCGTTAGTATCACGACTTAACCTAACCAATCGTCAAGGGCGTACAGTTGACCTAACGATTGGTTAGGTTAAGTCGTGATATTTTCGTTAGTTAGCCTTATAAGGCTAACTAAAGAAGGCTGGGGGCCCTGATCTTCAGGTGATCCTATATTTTTTTATTAGAACAGTAAGGGAGATTTGGATATTTGCGAAGAAAACAATTTGTTCAATAATTAGCAATTTATATTTTACAGTTATGAACGAGATCACAAAGTGAAAGGAGTCTGTAGTTGAACTAAGCAACGATAATAATTTTCGTTGGTTTCTGTGTTAAAATAAAGTAATATAATGTGACTTATTTCGGATCAAATGTAGAATTCGGACCCCAGCCTTCTTTAGTTAGCTTTATAAGGCTAACTAACGAAAATATCACGACCTAACCTAACCAATCGTTAGGTTAACTGTACGCCCTTGACGATTGGTTAGGTTAGGTCATGATATTTTCGTTAGTTAGCCTTATAAAGCTAACTAAAGAAGGCTGGGGTCCGAATTCTACATTTGATCCCTTATTTCTTATTCCTATTATAAATTAATAATTCTTATAAAATGTGGGTGCTCTTCCAATACGTGCTCTACCGTAAAATGTACATTCCAATATGTGCTAAGTAACGAAAATATCACGACCTAACCTAACCAATCGTTAGGTCAATTGTACGCCCTTGACGATTGGTTAGGTTAGGTCGTGATATTTTCGTTAGTTAGCACATATTGGGATGTAAATTTTACGGTAGAGCACGTATTGGAAGAGCACCAAAATGTGTATCACATTTTATTCTTTGAGTTTTTAAAGTAAAAATAAACGATGGATCATCACATGTAGCTCAATTTGCTAACTTATGGAACTGAAACTTGTACTTTTGTTTCATATATGAAGATATTTACTTTCCTGCAAATTCTATATAATGATAAAAACATGTTTGAAAATACAAAGCATAAGAAAGAGTTATTTAAACGGAAAGGAATTGGGCATAAATATACCTTTAACCAATAATTAAAAAATATATATATATATATGTATATATATATATATATATATATATATAATATATATATATATATATATACACATATACGAGGGTGGGCTGAAAAGTAATGCCTCCACTTGAATAATTCTGGATTGTGGAGATGTAGCCAGACAAAACCGGTTTTGTATTGTAACTTCATGTCCTCATCTCATTCCAGATTGTGTAGAGGTAACCAGATAAAACCGGTTTCGTGTTATAGCTAATATAGCCTAAGCTCATTCCACACGTTGGTTCAGTATCGACTACAATGGAAAGGAGTAAGACTTTCGCCTCATGAATTTTTGACCGCGGAAAGTGTTGCTCCCATAGACATTCATCAGCGAATGCAAGCTGTGTACGGCAAACAGTGTGTTGATGCGAGTACCGTTCGACGTTGGGCGAGGCAGTGTAAAGAAGGAGAAACAGGGCAAGAAGATTTGCGAGACAAACCGCGAAGTGGAAGGCCTGCAACAGCAACCGACGAGTCTCATCGGAACTACGTTGACGAACTGATTGTGGAAATCGTCGCATTAAACAAAATGAAATTGCTACAATGCTCGATATCTCCAAAGAGCGAGTGGGACACATTATCAGTATTCTCGGTTACCGAAAGATCTGCGCCATATGGGTGCCACGCATGCTCACTGACGAGATGAAAACTAAAAGACTATGCATTTGCCAAGAAAATCTGCAGCGCTTGGAAAATGAAGATGAATTTCTGCACAGCATTGTAACAGGAGACGAGACGTGGGTCCACCATTATGACCCTGAAAATGAACGGCAATTCATGGAATATCGGCACAAAAATTCACCGCAACCAAAAAAATTTAAAGTTAAAAAATCAGCTGGAAGTGTGATGATGACTGTTTTTTTGGGTATCAATGGTGGTGTTCTCAAAGACTTTATGGAAAGAGAGGGACATCAATCAACTCCACACGTTATACTGAAACTCTGAAGAAGTTGATAAAACGGATCAGGAGGGTTTGCACCCACAGAAACGCAGTCATTGTTCACCATGACAACGCACGGCCTCACACCAGTGTTCAAACGCGAGAAGCAATTGAAGATCCGCTTCCCGGAGATCAGCAAAGTTAAGCGACATTGGGTCTGGGTAGTAGTTGGATGGGAGACCGTCCTCTGCGCCCAGATTATGTAGCGACCCGTGGTTCGGATCCCACGTAAAGCTGTAGGTCCCTTCCGTCATATGACCTTAGATGTTGCGAAGGAGGTTAAACGACCCCAATTAAAAAAAAAAAATATATATATATATATATTACCCACAGTTTTGAAAAAAAGAAAATCCAACTGTTAATGTAAGAAAAAATATATTTAGTTTTATGCAGGAAGGAGAGGCCATGGGCGAATGCCAACAAAAATGCCCATGAAGAAATTAGGGGCCGACCTATAGTATTCCCAAAGTATCGGTACCGATACCGATAGTTAGAGCAAAGTATCGGCTGATACCGATACCGATATCTGTCCAAAATATCAAAATAGGATTCTAAATGCAATTCGACACATGTACTGTAATTCAAAACATATATTTGAAGAAATGGAATTCACCAAACAAAAGTCACGTAATGGAAACAATATGTAATTAAAAAATTGTAATTCAAAACGTGTAACTCAATATAACAGTTCACTCAATAATCAAAATTGAGGAACTTCAGATTTTTGGAGAGGATGATTTGTTCCTCAGCGTTGATTGGGGTGATGTTGGCTCGTTTCGCATTGATAACATCTCCAGCCGTTGAGAAAAGCCGTTCTGAGTCAACTGCTCCGGAAGGGCAGCTCATGCACTTCTCAGGAACTTTGGCAATCTCCAGGAAATCAGCAGAATGTTCTCGCCAGAAAATTAATGAATCCCTATCCCCAGCGATCCGAGGTTGCGACCAATAGGCGTCCAGGGCTGCTTCCACTCGTGCGTCTGGGACAGTAAACCTCGTGTTCGTATCCTTCGTTTGGGGTTTTTCAACTAGAATAGGACGAACGTGATCGTCGAGAGCGCTACCGTCTGAATCGGAAAGGTTTTCCCAAAGATCGATTTTCGTGGATGGAGAAACCGGACCACTTCGGTGGCGTTTCACGGCAATTGCACCTCCAGTACGCTTTCGTTGGGCCCCCTCCATGTGACTGCGTATCTCTTGTCTTCTTGTCTTCCTTGGCCTTTTCTCGCATGTCATCGTCTATCAGCTCAGTTCCTTTGAATCGGGGATCAACTGCTGTGGCTAGCAGCAGTTTCTCATTTGAATTATGCTCTCGAAATCTCTGTTCGAGAGAATCGACCAGGTAGCTCTTCAGAATCTTGACACCAGCATCATTCACTGAGCACGCTGCACAGATTCCTTTTGACAGAGATTTGACTGTAGGTAAAACTTCTGATAAAAGCGATTTTTCCTCACTGATTTTGAGCGTTGCAGTTTGAAGACAGCAATCACGTCAATAAGCTTGACCATAAGCTTCCATTGCGTTGAAGTCAACGTCTTTTCCAGGGGCCATTCGATGTCATATTCATGATAGCTTGCTTTTGGGAAAGGAGTCGCTGCAACATTTCCAGCGTGTAATTCCATCTGGTTGGCACATCTTGAATCAGCTTCAGTTGAGGCAAGTTAAGTCCTCTTTGAATTTGATGTAGGCGCTGCGTCGCTTGCGGAGAATGTTTGAAGAATCACTTTACAGATTTTCATGAATCTACTCACCAGAATTAGTAGCAGAATTTGTACATTGACTCTTATTGGCTTCATCAAACTCAGTCTTGTGCTTGTTGATAAGGTGACTCCTCAAGTTCGATGTAGAGAAGGTACTTGCGCTTGTTCCTCCACAAGAGACAGAGACACCGCACAAATTGCAGATCGCCTGTTTTACATTAGTGTTTGAAGCAGTGAAGAACTTCCACACAATGCTTGGCATTGTTACTCTCACTAAAGCAAAAACGAAAAAATTTATACCAGTGAACCTTATGAACCTTATGTTGTTTCGTGCGTTGGTCTCTCTTCACACGGAGGTCAAGCTGGTGGCCCCGTCTCTACCCATAATTAATAAATTTACCTAAAAATTATTACACACTGTTGAACTGACTCACAACTTGCGAACTGAGGAAATGACGCCGCGATGGTTACGGGCTCGCTTTATATAGAGCGGTAATGAGCTATGGAAATTTCTAGAAACGTCGGGATAAATCGCGAACACACACGTAACTTCTCGAGCAGCCGGGAAGTTTCTATTTGGAGAACACCCTTTTTTTTATTTTTAGAAACAAAAAACTATCGGTATCGGTAGCTACTAACCATCAGTATCGGTACCGATACCGATACAACCACCGGTCGATGCCTAGAAGAAATGTCCGCAGAAGAAGAAAAAGAAGAAGCGAGCCAAAATCTGCTTGAATCAGAGACAGTAGAAAGATCAGAGGTGAGGTGCGCCATAGCCCTCTCACGCAAATCGTGGAGTGACTGTTGAGAGTGACACTTTATGAAACGGGTGAAGTGAAGGGTGGAATAAGAAATATATGCAAATTCAAAAAAGTAAAATTTTCACATTTGGAATCCCTGTTCTGTTCCATGTATATATAATTTTATATATTTCGTATAAAGCAGCTATATTATTTTATATGGTATTTATGTGATTTTACTTATGTAATATATTATATTATATAATATTTACAGTATTTAGAATAGTAAACATTATTTTAATTATTTTTACTGAGAGATTTTTGAAATTTCTCTTTTTATCAAATAATTATGAAATTTTCTGAAAAAATTACCACATCATTCACCTCTCGAATTTACTCTAAACAGTTGACTCGCTCGTTTTGTTACTTTTAGGACATTCCATCGAAGTCGAAAATATCCGCCAACGAAATTAAAAAAATATAAAAAATCTTGAAATCTGTACCACTAAATTTTAGGTATCCTCCTCAACAATTTGGGGAAAAAATGGTATATCTGTACTGTGCGCCGTTTATGACAATCATTTTTGGGGAGATCCCAGCGCAGTGCTTAATTTTCATGAAATTTCTCATGAAATTTTCACGTAATTTATTAATATTGACTAATCATATGTCATCCAAAAACTGTCAAGAAGCTCTCATACGTGGAAATAATTAAATCTAAAAATAATTTTCTTCGAAAGCTTCAGCTTCAAATGATAAACATGTAAAGTAAGCGGGAACCATTAAAAATGAATAAAAAATCGAAAAAGTTATACTAAAGAATTTATATAAAATTTCATCTATAGAAAAAATTATTATTAACCACTGCCACTGATAGTCTTTGCATATTTTCCATTTATATATAGTAAGCACGGGTAGAAATGTAGATTTCGAAAAACGTTGATAAACAATCGGCTCAATAAGTCACATGGCCGATATATATATATATATATATATATATATATATATATATATATATATATATACTGTATATACAGGGCGTCCCAAAAAAATGTATACACACTTTAACAGCTGATAGCTCAATTGATGTTTCTTTCTTTCCAAGTTAAACCCATTAGAATTAATAATGGCAGTCAGACTAAGCTTTGAACAAAGGAAATTCATTCTAAAATGCTACTGGAAGTGTGAAAACGCAGTTGAAGTGCAAAGACAGTTTAGGAGGGAGTTTCAAACAGATCCACCAACGCGACTTACCATCACTCGAATTAGAGATAAGTTTTGAAGCCGATGGAACTGTTCAGAATGTCCACAAGAAGCGTTCCGGAAGACCACGGACATCGACAAGCCCCACAAAGCAAGAAAGAGTACTGGAAACGTATCACTAAAGTCCAAGAAAATCTGTGCGGCAAGCGAGTCGTGAGGTAGGAATTTCAGAATCGTCTGTCCAACGCATTTTGAAGCGCTGTCAATGGAAAAGTTACATTCCAAGATTAGTCCATGCTATTAATGAAGATGATCCGGACCGAAGAGTGGAGTATTGCGAGTGGTACTTGGCACGATGTGGATGTGGATTGGACGAAGGGGTTTCGTAGAATACCCTCCGCGTTCACCAGACCTCACACCACTAGACTTTTTTTATGGGGATACTTAAAAGACAAAGTCTACGCTATAAAACCTGCAACAGTCGCTGAATTGAGAGCAGCCATTGAACGAGAATGCACACAAATACCAAACGAAATGTTTCGTGATGTTTGCGATTCCATTGCTTCGCGTTATCAGCAGTGCCTGGACCAGAACGGACGTCAGTTTGAAAACAGGCGTTCACAAAACAATTAAATAATGTCTGTAGATTCTATTACATTTTGAAAATGAAATGTATTTTAATAAACACTGCCTTTATAAGTATTTAAAGTGTGTATACATTTTTTTGGGACGCCCTGTATATGCAGGAAGGCAGGGCCAAAGGCAAATGTCCGCAAAAATGAATCTCCCCGACCCACCCCCATAGAAGAAGAGAACCAAAATCAAGATCCGAAAGTTTTCTGCGTTTAAAAGATTGAAGGTCATACTTGGGGAAAGATGGATTGAGAGAGGTTGTTCCAGACTTGACAGGTTGAGTAGATGAAAGATTATTGAGAATAGTGATTAACCCTTGCGTTAGAGAGTTGGACAGAAAAGGGACGAGAATGTGTCGAAAGTCTCGTACTGCATGCTATCCTTAAGGGAGGACACATGCAGTTAGAGAGTTCAAAAGAGCAGTGTCCGTTACAGTATAATAGAGATAGTAAAGAAAGAGTGAGGCTAAGAGAGAGGGATTGAAGACAGTGAGTAAGAGGCGGGGAATTAATGAGACGAAAAGCCTTTGATTCCATCTGGTCGAGTAGAGCTGTGTGGGTTGAGCCACCCTACACATGAAAAGCGTACTCCATACAGGGGCGGACAAGACCCGTATACAGAGAAAGCAACTGAATGAGGATAGAGAAACTGCGAAGCCGGTACAACACACCTAACCTCTTAGAAGCTGTTTTAGAAAGAGAGTACATGTGATCTTTCAGGGAAAGATTACGAGAAAAGGAAATGCCAAAAATGTTAAGAGAAGAGGAACGATGGAGTTGTGTGTTGTTCAAGGTAAGGGGATAGTCGTGTAGAAGATTATGACGAGTAGACAGATGGAGGAACTGAGTTTTGGAGGAATTGAAAGCCACAAGGTTTTCTCTGCCCCAATCAGAGATAGCAGAAAGATCAGAGGTCAGGTGCTCCATAGCCGTACTACGCGAATCATGGAGTGACTGTTGAGAGGGATGCTTTGGGAAGCGGGTGGAGAAGTGAAGAGTGGAATCAGGGCCGTACCGATGGGTGAGGCGGCGAGGCGGCCGCCTCAGGAGCCTTTCGGAAGGGGCGCCAAAAACTTGACAACAATAAAAATGTAAAAAAGCTAACTTTAGAAATGTCAACATGGAAGGGCGACAGATCATATATGCAAGCATATTAGATTGAAGATCGAACGCTTCCTTCCCATTTAAAATTGTTTCCATGTTGTTTAATTTTTCTCAAAGTCTGCTTTTAACATAAAAATAGTACAGGGTGTCCATAAATGATTACCCTGATTAAAGCATGCTATAACGTTTAGATAAACACTCGTATTCAAACACAGTTTTAATCATAAGTAGATAAACATACAAAGTTTTGATACATAGTTAATGAACTTAATAAGCTTCCACATGTGCACCCCTAGTGGCACGTAAAGTGTCTAAACGGTATTCACACTCACGCCACACATTTTCCAACATTTGTGGGTTAACTGTTGCAATTGCATCCGTAATGCGTTCTCGCAATGTCCTGATATCTGGAACAACTGCTGCATAAACCAAATCTTTAACATGACCCCAGAGAAAGAAATCCAGCGGGGTAATGTCTGGTGATCTTGGGGGCCATGGGATTGGCCCGTCCCTGCCAATCCATCGATTTGGAAATGTTGCGTCGAGAGTTTCACGAACAACATGCGCCCAATGAGGGGGTGCCCCATCTTGTTGGAAGATGACAGTTGGCTGCCTGTCCTGCAGCTGGGGGAAACTGATGGTCTACCACTGCTCTTTCCCTTTTCCACGTTTCCAGTTTCCAAGAATTTTTACATCCACGATTTAATTAACTTCACATCAGGTGGATTCTTTCCATACTTTGTTCTGAACCTTCGCTGAACACTGACAGGAGATTTTGTTTCTGCAAGCCACACAACACATTGTGCCTTCTCTGTCACAGACGCCATCTTAACTGAACAGCTACTACAGCGCTCCTAGCGGCGAATGCGGTAGACGAAACACACCAGCACAGAAACTCTATGCGTGTACGAGATCACCTGTAAAAAGAAAACGGATGTAAGATTCGTCATTAAAACATGAGAGCATACTGTTTTCAGGGTAAACATTTATGTACACCTTGTACTTATAGCACTGCTAAAATCCTGGTTCTCGCTGGATATTTAAAATTGAATCTAAAACTGCAAAATGAGGAAATTTCAATCTTCAATCGCATAATATACATGAGATTCTATAAACTTTTAAAATAATTAATGTTTTCACTTTTCCAGCATGATTTACACATTGATACCCATATCTATTTGTCAATTCACAAATATACTGGGTTGTCGGTAGTAAGACAATACTTGACGCACGTGCTACATTTGAAAAAGCCACCAGATTCCAAAACACGTTTGTATGGTCATATCTAAAGGAGCTCAAAATATTAATTGTTATTAGTTGTAACTACAGTGAAGAGGTGCTCTTGCAGTCTCGCTTAATTAATCGAAGACAATTTTAACCCAAAATTTCCAAGGCTATAACCAGGTACGTTGTTTGTAAATACTAATTTTTTGAAGGTTTGAATCCCCGAATAAATTAGAAGAATAATTAATTGTGGATTAAATAAATATTGTAGGTGTATATTTGACTTCTTTTATGTACTTGCTTTTGTAAATTTCTTCTCGAGGGTGAATTAACACTTTGGCAGAAAAGGTATGAAAATAGGATACATCCAAAAGATCCATTGGAAGCATTAATGCAATGTGATAAAAATATCTATCCTAATATTTATAAGTTATTAAAAATAGTTGCAACTCGCAACAACTATGTAATATTTTACTAGGAAATAAAGCATTATTATTATTATTAATACAAAACTTTCCCGTGGTACTTAATTATTACCTCATTATAACTTAATACAATATAATGATATATAAATTATACACGTGCATGCAGTATTTACTTAACTTTTTAATAATATTTGTGTGGGCTTAGAGCTTATGGGGAGTCTACCTAAGTCCCATAGATTGTAAATTTTGACAAATTTCGAATTTTTCCACTGTACATTATACTGATAAAATCATAAATATTTTGTCCCAATGAAGAGACGAAAGCTATCAGGGTCACAAAATATAAAGAGAAAAGCAGCAAGATTAGCTGATGACAAAAAGCAAGTTGGTTCATTGGACAAATTTTGTCTTCAAAAGGCAGAAGCAAATGAAACACAGATTTATAAACACATTTATTTATAAACACGTTCATCGAAAATGAACAGCAGGATCTACAACAAAATGAACAGCAGGATCTACAACAAAATGAACAGCAGGAACTACAAGAAGATGAACAGCAGGATGCTTGTGGTACCGATCCTGGTTTATGGGGCCATATGAATGTTGAAATCAGACATATTTAGTTGGAAAAGGTCCTGTTCAAGTAAAAGATTTCAATTTTTCAACTGACGAATATGGAAGGCACTTTTCTATAATACACTTAACTCTGCCTGTGACCGTTGCCAGTGGAGAAAGGAGTTTTTCAAAACTCAAGATAATAAAAAATTACCGAAGAACAACTATGGGCCGAGAAAGGTTAGTGGGTTTGGCCATATTGTCCATTGAAAGTGATATGGCAAATTCTTTGGATTATTTGGATACAATTGATACTTTTGTCAAATTGAAAGCTCGCAGAGTATGTTTTTGAATTTCTCTTTTTCCCTTCTTTGATTTTCATAGGTAAATTAATATTTAATTATATACCGTTCTTAAATTTAATAATTTTGTAAAAATATTTATCACTTAATTTTTTCTCTTAATGGAGCAGATTCAGCATTTTTTCCTTTAATTTGTAAGCTTCCTAAATAAATATATACGGTAAATATGAAAGAAAAAAATTTACCTGATTTTCTGATTTTATTTCTGATAAATGCAAGTAATTATACTCTATGAATAAATACATTTTTTAATTATTTCCTACTTTTTTAACATAGAACTAAATGACTTAGTTTAGTAAAATAAATAAAGGGGTGCCATATTATATCTCGCCTCAGGTGGTAAAATGTCTGGGCACGGCCCTGAATGGAATCATCGAAATAGGAGTGAAGAGAACAGGAAGTACGAATTAAAAGCTCATTGATAAATAAAAGGAATAGAGTGGATGACAGGACAGAACCGTGAGGAACACCACTGATGATAGCTTTAGGAGAAGAACAGTGACCATCTACAACCGCGGCTATGATCGGCCAGAAAGAAAACAAGAGATAAGGGCACAGATAGGAGGATAGAAACTGAAAGAGGGCAATTTGGAAATTAAAGATTTGTGCCATACTCTCTCAAAAGCTTTTGGTATGTCTAGCGCAATAGCTAAAGTTTCACCGAAATCCCGAAAGGAGGATCTACAGATCCACAGAAGCTAAGGCGAACAAAGACCCTAAGATCCACTCTAAGGTTAGCCCGAGAGAAAGAAGAGAGTAGGGGGTTAAAAGAAGAGAATAGGGAGTTAAAATAAGAGAATAAGGAGTTAAGTAAGTAGCAAAACAATATTATTCATGGGTTAACATTCATTTAGAAAAAGAGTTAGAAAGACTCATCATCATCATCCGCCGGCCACTGCCGACAAGTCGGAAAAATAGTCGAAGAGAATAGGAAAGGGGTGACGATAAAGAGAAGTATAATAAGAACGCTTACAAACCATGCAAACAGTCTTAACTCAAAGGAACACTGTCATACCATGCAAACTACAGACATGCAAGTAAAGAGAGGATAAGAAAAGAGAAAAAAGTAAGAAGAGTAACAAAAAGTGGGTTAGTTTACGCAACGAGCTACATCTAAATTCGTGTTAGTCTAATTTTTTTTTTAAATAATATAAATTTATCGCTGGCATGTCACAAGCTGGCATCAATCGTCAACAGACTCAAACCTCGACTATCAACCCCAGAGCTCCTTTTGCTAATTGTTTTATTATTTTAAACGACGTTAATATTTTTGAAATGCCTATCTAAACCAGGCCGGCCCCAGCTATGTGCGGCCTGTGCGGCTGCACAGGGCCCCCATCAATTAGAGGGCCCCTCCAAAATTCATTTGTTCTTCGTATTTTAGTTGCTATAGCATCACCAAACTTATAAAAACGACACAAAACCACATAAAAGAATGTAAATAAGCAGCATAAATAAGCGTGTATTATTATATTTATATTTGTAGGCTACTTTTTGTCATTATGTGTTCAGAACTGTCACTGTTAAAATTCTTTTCGTTTAATTTTTTTCGTCTCTTCATGTACGTAATGTAGCGTGTGCGTGGCTACATATCAGTGTTTCTGTTCGGGTATCAATCTATTTTTTGTGACGGTATTTTTTTGGTTATTATACGGCATATATCAATTATATCTAATATATCAACTCTTTATTACATCATCAGTTTATTGATCATAATATCGAGACATATAACAAATAAATCTGACCATCCGTCACCTCAGCGGCGCCTCATGTAGTATTACCATAGAGACGTCATCCGAAAATTTAAAACCGTGATCTGTAGCCACCAGCCAGTTGGCAAGCAACTGTTTTATGGAAAGGTATGTTTCTCTCTCAGGTTTGAGCATAGTGCTTTAGTTTTGATATATTTTCCTAAGTAGCTTTATCAATCAAATGCTATAATTGTATAAATCTATGCATGTCAAAGTAGAAAGTACTTTGTGTCGGAGATGCTTTCATATTTTTGGATGGAATTATTTCAAGAACGGTGCAATAGAAGTTGCTCGTTTATAACAAATGAAATTGGTGTGTTATCTTTAATTATTAGAATAAGAACATACAACGGAACAGCAAGTGCTTTGTTGTGTAAGGGTTGTGTAAGGAATGGGGGCCCTCAACCATCTTGCATAGGGCCTCTCAGAAGCTAGGGCCGGCTCTGATCTAAACGGTTTTTAAACATATTAACGCTGGTAGAGTTCATGACGGACGCGGGAAGATTATTCCATTTATCAATTACTTTAAACGTAAAAAGGTTTTTAGCGGTGTTAGTAATGAAACGTCTACCACGTAATTTAAATCCGTTATTACGAGTATTGCTATTATCGAACATGGACAATTTGTCAGAATTTACGTTATCGATTTTATTAACGATTTTGAAAACTTCAATAAGCTCCCCCTTAATCTCTTAGTCTCGAGTGAATGCAAGTCTAACTCTTTATTCTATATTCGTAAGACTTGTTGCGCAATGACGGAATTAGTTTCGTGGCGCGTCGCTGAACCTTTTCCAACCTATCAATATTCTCACGCAAATTCGGGCACCAAAACTGAACAGCATATTCGAAGTGAGGCCTGACTAGGACTTGTAAAGGGGCAATATTATAATCTTCGATTTAAATTTGAAATTACGCGCTATGACTCCAGGCACTGGTTCCACACTTTTAAATTCTTAGATACGCGTACGCCTAAATCTACTTCCTCGTCAACGCTCGCTAACTGTCTATCATCCATCGTGTACGTGTAATTATTGTTACGAGAACCTACAGAGGCGTACCGAAGCGGAGGGCGACATGGGCGATCGCCCCCCCCCCTTGAGCTAATAAATTATTATTATTTTCCCAGTAAAATTGCTAGGTTACAACAGGATGAAATGAAAGTGAAAAAATTTCGGCGCCTTCGGCGCTAGCTCTTCCTCCCCTACTACTAAAAATCTAAAATGGCTTAGGATCCCGAAAATTCTTAATCCGGCCCTGAGAATAATTTTCTTTTATAAAGGTAATAGTCCAAGGAAATGCTTAATCTCGAAATTAGCACTTTTTTATTCTTATGTTATGTTAATACAAATTTAAGCATCCTAATTGCGGTTTGCATTGAATATTATGTTACTAATCAGATTTTTATCATAATTTTTATATTTTTTGTAATATAATTTTTATATTTTTATTCATAATGTGTCTTAGCAGTAGCTAGTTAATCATCTCTAACTGAACGATAAGCTCATCATGAAGGTACATAAAAATTATTTATCTCTATTTCAATTATACTTCTACGATTAGTTCCAAGTTCGTCCCCCCCTTTGCAAATTTCTGGGTACGCCCCTGAGAACCTATATGCAAAATTTTACATTTGTCTACGTTAAATTGCATCTGCCACTTATCCGTCCACCCCATAATCCTATTTACATCGTCTTCGAGCCTATTTCTATCATCCACGTTAAGAACTTTACCGCCTATTTTAGTATCGTCCGCAAATTTTGACACGTTACTGGTCAAGCCTACATCTATGTCGTTAATGTAGATTACGAATATCAATGGGCCTAACACTGAACCTGAGGGACACCGCTACCTACATCCAGCCACCCCGATTCCCTACCATTAACAACGACCCTCTGTTTCCTGGCACGAAGCCACTCCTCTAACCATCTAGTTACCTGACCGCGTACACCATGCGCTTTAACTTTTGCAATTAATCTTCTATGCGGAACTGTATCGAAGGCTTTTTTAAAGTCTAAATAAATAACGTCAGCCGCTCTATGTCTATCGTATTCGCGCACTATTTCGTTATAAAACTCTCACAAATTAGTTAAACAAGATTTATTGCGTCGAAACCTATGCTGACTACTATTAGTCAAATCGCGACTTTCTAAGTGAACGACGATACGATCCCTAACTACGGATTCCAAAAGTTTACCGACAATTGACATTAAGCTAATAGGCCTATAATTGCTAGCTGCTGTGCGGTCGCCTTTTTTAAAAATGGGCTTAACGTTAGCTAATTTGAAGTCTTCAGGAATAATCCCCCCTTCCAGTGACTTATTAAAAATTTTTGTTAATGGGTCTACGATAACGTCTTTCAAATTTTTCAAATGTCTAGGATAAAGCGTGTCATGGCCTGGAGCTTTGCTAACTTTTAGCTTATCGATATAAGGATGATCAAGAATCAGTGAGATATGCAAGAAGATCGCCAGTAGAGCGTTCCTTGCGGAACTCATCCTGACAATCTCAAAGAAGATTGTGAGAAGAGAGGTGTTTAAGAATCTTCCTATTAACAATAGATTCAGTAACTTTAGAAAGGCAAGAAATCAAAGCAATTGGACGATAATTGGAGGGTTGAGAGCGGTCACCCCCCTTTGGGACAGGCTGAATGAAAGCGAACTTCCAGCAGGAAGGAAACTACCAAATGAGAGACAAAGACGAAAGAGTTTGCCTAGGCAGGGTGTCAGCACAGAAATACAGTTCTTAAGAACAACAGGAGGAACACCATCAGGACCATACGCCTTCCAAGAGTTGAGCCCAGATAGGGCAGAAAAACATCTTTAGAAGAGATTCTAATTTCAGACATAATAAAGTGAGAGGGAGGAGGAGATGGAGGAACACCACCAGAATCGCCCAGAGTTGAATTAGAAGCGAAAGTTTGAGCGAAGAGTTCAGCTTTGTGAGGAGAAGAGACGGCAACTGAGCCGTCGGAATGGAAAAGGAGAGGGAAAGAAGAGGAAGTAAAGTTGTTGAAGAGGTTGTTAGCTAGATGCCAAAAAGAGTGAGAAGAATTAGAATTGGATAGGTTTTCATAGTTTTGTCCGATGAAGGAATTTTTGGTCGAAGAATAGATTCTGCACGATTCCGTGCAGAAATATAAGCTGAGTGAGAGTCAGGAGTTGGATGGCGACGGTACCTTCTGAAAACCTCCTCTCTGTTGCGGATAGCATTAGAACAAGTAAAGTTAAACCAATGTTTTTTTGCATTAGTGGTAGGAATAAAATATGGAATGTACGCCTCCATGCCGGAGAGAATTACGTGCGTGATGCGCTCAGCATCAGCACACTCGGAAGGACCCCGGCCACGGAAGCAGTAATCATTCAATGGGAAATCACGGAAGTACTGCCTAAGGGCCTCCCAATCAGCGGCGCCAAAGTTCGAAGGGCACCTTCTCTCGCGAGGAATGCAAAGGCCAAATTAGAGCGATAGGACAGAAAAAGATATAAGAGTCTGGTCGGAGGAGCCCAACGGAGAAAAAGGTTTCACAGAGTAAGAGCAAGGATAAGAGGAAAGAAATATATCCAGAATGTTGGGCCTATCTTCAAGACGATCCACTATACGGGTACAATAGGGTACAATCTGCTCTAGGTCATTTAGGAGAGAAAAGCTGGAAGCTAGTTCACCAGGGATGTTAGTGAAATGGGAGGAAAGCCAAAGGTGGTGGTGAACATTGAAATCTCCTAAAATAGAGATTTCAACAAAGGGTGAGCGAGATAGAATGTACACTGTACAGTATTCCACTTAGAAGTGAAGTATTCAAAGAATTTTGGATAATCAGTAAAATTAGGAGAAAGGAAACAGCGCAGATGTATTTAGTTTGAGATTGGCATGTAGGCGTAGCCAGAGGGTATAGAATTCGGGAGATTCGAGTTCGGGAATACGAGAACAAGGGAGGTCATTGCGTACATATACGCAACATCTACCTTTGTAATAAAATTGAGTGTAGAGACAGTAAGAGGGTAGAGAAAAGGGGTTGCTGTTAGTCGTCCCAGACACCTGAGTTTCAGTGAGGAAAAGGAGGTGAGGTTTAGAGGAAGAGAGGTGGTGTACAACAGATTGAAAATTTGAGAAAAGGCCGCGAATGTTGCAGAAGTTTGTGAACATCTAGAATGGGCAATAGCAGATCCAGCCCCACTGCCGGGGCTGCATTCCCGGTATTGGCAGCGGTAGCAGATCCAGCCCCACTGCCGGGCCTGTATTTCCCATATTGGCAGCGAGTTCCCAGGGGACTCTGAGTCTCTTATAGTTGATCCCATTTTTTTTTTAATTTTTAAAAGATTATGTAGTAAGATGCATGTATATGTAGTTTGAATGACGGTTTAGGATCGATCTGCGGTCAACCCCTCTGCAGCATCCCGCCTCATTTACGAGATTTTCTGAAGGAGGGAATTGCTGTCTGATCTCCTGCCCTCGTAGCCAGCCACGCATGGCTGGTCAGGGACTTTGCACAGGAATCTGTCCAGCTGGTGTGTGTGTGTGTGTGTGCGTGTGTGTGTGTGTGTGTGTGTGAGTTTTAAATATCTGAATATGCCATTCTCAAAATGTTTTTTAAGGAAAGGAACATTTTATTTTGGGATAATATTTTCCGGGACAGAAACCATCATATTCTTATTTATTCTTCAAAGTGACACTCTTACCTTTATCCCGCTGGATCTGGACGCTTTCCGAAGAGTAACTCTGATTTCCCAGATAAAGTGAGGAACTTCTAAATCCACGAACAGCCATAGGTTAGATTCTTTCTTTGTGTGAAAAAGACTGCTGGCAACTGCATCCACTGCTTGTGCAGAATTATATTTGCTGTTGTTGTCACTGAAGTAGGTTGAATTAGCATAAAAAAAATGAAATTTTCATTTACAATTAATTAAGTAAATTAATTAAGTAAATAAAAGTTAGTCTTACATGCTCTCTTTTCGTACTTTCCCGCATTTAAGATCACTGTTTTTATGTGCTTCTATCCCGGAGATTCGTTTATTTTATGTCACCATTCAAAGATATAACGTCACACCAAAGACCCCAAAGTAACAATAACGAATAAATAAGTAATTAATTATTCCTATAATTATCTTTATGTGATCAACCTCAACTCTACATCTTATTTTCTCGCGCATCTCTTTACTATTTATTTACTTACACGCTTCAATCATAAAGTCTGTCATTTGTCTCGGCTTCAAATTCTAAGATGCGATTTGTTCTAATTATTACCCTCCGATCATTGCACATACAGGGTGAAGCACAAAAATGTACCCGACTTCAACCTGAAACTACAGGATAACCATACAATGGAGGGTTGAATAATAAAATACAGTGAACGGGCAAAAGATCACATTTTGAGAAATTATCCTCCCCTTTTTTTTTTCGTCGCAGGTTATGGATTAAAGGTTACAAGTTCAAAATTTTGATTAAGTTTACAACAAAGAATCATTATCTTTGAGGAGCATAGCAAACGATTGTTTGCTCTAAACTTAATTTAGGCATTTTGAATCTCTAACCTCTAATCCGTAACAAAAATAAAAAAAGGGTTACTTATTAAAAACTTTGGAATTTTGCCTGTTCGATGTATTTTATTATTTAATCCTATCTTGTATGATATATCCTATCCTGTAGTTTCAGTTTGAAGTCGGGTACGTTTTTGTGCTGCACCCTGTACATCTCCCCTTCATGTTCATTTTCCTTCAGTAACTATAACCCGTTTAAAGAGTTGGACGTCTTTATTAAGTAACTCGTATTACTTTGGCTCACTTTTGACTCTCGTTCAATTTTGGTGAAGGAATAAAACAAATCCGCATCATACTTTCGATTAAAAATAATTTCAATCCTTCTAAGTTATTTTTAGGTAGAGAAGTATGAAGAGTAACTATTATTATTAAATTCATTCACTACTTATAAATGAAGTTTACGCATAGATTTTTTAAACCAAAATATTTATTTCTCCATTTAATTAAAACTCGTAATTATGAAACTTTTAAATCCATTTTTAGAAAAACAAGAATGTCATTTAAATATTTTGAATTTAGTGAGACATACTAAATCGAAGACGCTTTTGATGGTTTCCTCAGGAAGACATTACAACTGATTCGTTGGAGATAGTGAATGAGTGGCCTCTGTCGATGATCTTTGCAAGTGTCGTCTAGGGAAGAAAAATTTCTGAATCCAATTTCATAATTGTTTCCTTTAAATATTAGAAAATAGAATAATCTTTTAACTATATATATATATATATATATATATATATATATATATATATATATATATATATATATATATATAGGATCAAGTAAAGATAACCCCTCCCAGGTCACACTAGTAAAGCAAATCCCTCCCAAAAATGACCAAGTAAAGATAATCCCTCCCAGAAAGTAAAGTAAAGTGAAGCAGTCTGACATAAGGATAAAAATTAAGAGAATCTTTTTTTAAAAAATGATTTATTTGAAAACAAAATTTATTAAAATTCATTTATTACAATGGATCAAGTAAAGATAAGCACCCCCAACCTTTTTTAGTTAGCTTTATAAGGCTAACTAACGAAAATATCACGACTTAACCTAACCAATCGTTAGGTCAACTGTACGCCCTTGACGATTGGTTAGGTTAGGTCGTGATATTTTCGTTAGTTAGCCTTATAAAGCTAACTAAAAAAGGTTGGGGTGCTTAACTTTACTTGATCCAAAGACTTTAATTAAAGCGGTATTGGCTGGCAAGTGTGTCGCAAAAATCATTGAAAACATTGTATTTGTGTCGTTCAAGCCACAAAAATTCTTATAGGTACGAGTTCAGGAACTCTCGCTTACATCCAATCATCCGTTTAATTCTTAGTTTGTGCTTATTCCAGTAGCTTTCGACCGCCTGCGTATGCACACCAGTAACTCTATCTACAACTTTACTATCTACAACTTTACCAAGTAAAGATGATCCCTCCCAAAAAATGATCAAGTAAAGATAGTCCCTCCTTTTTCTGTTGGGAGGGATTATCTTTACTTGATCCTATATATATATATATATATATATACATATATATATATATATATATATATTTATTTATTTATTTATACACACTCGTGTATATACAGGGTGTTTCAGGAGGAAAAGTCAATACTTCGGGAGGTGATAGTATCGGTCATTTTGAGAAAAAAAGTTCATATGAACATGTGTCTAATTCTGAATGGTTACGGAGATAGAGCTGTTTGAATCTGGTGCGTGCGCAGCTCTTCCTCCCCCTTCCCTTCCCTATAACCTTGAACCATGTAAGCTGTAATGTAAGCATGTAACATAAGCCAATCGATACCAATCGATACCATTCAAACTGCCAATGTTTAAACATTAAATGCTAGAAACAGTAATTGGTTTCTCTTTCTTGACTACCATTAACAATGCTTTTGAACAGTATTTGTAGATTCAAACAGCTCTATCTCCGTAACCATTCAGAATTAGACACATGTTCATATGAACTTTTTTTCTCACAATGACCGATACTATCACCTCCCGAAGTATTGACCTTTCCTCCTGAAACACCCTGTATATATATATATATATATATAACTAGGATAGGATACGAAAAAATTTATGTATACACCAGGACAAGAAGGGCATACGGGAAGACCAGGAGCAGGTAAAAATGCTACTAGCTCTAGCTGATGAGTTTATGTTAACGCAAGTAATAACAGAAAACACAAGAAAAAACAACTGCCTAGATTTGATATTTACAAACAACAGCAGCCTAATTGATAATGTAGAAATATCCCCAATTATAATATCGGACCACAACATCAGTGAAATAACAACCAATATAAAAGCAACAGGAAAGGAAAGAACACGAACAACAGAAAGAAGCAAATTCGAATTTTTAATTTTCACTCCAAAGCTGTAAACTGGGAAGATGTTGCATCCAGCATGGAAGTAATAAATTGGAAAACCATTTTCGAGGCCAAGACAACGGAAGAGATGCTAATGACTTTAGAGGAGAAGACGTTAGAAATTGTGGAAAGACATGTCCCAAAAATACAACATACAGGAACTAATTGAGAAGCATACAGAAAAAGAAGACGACGCTATAGAAGCGATAACAGTTAACTCAGAACGTGTTTCTATCGCATATCAGATAGCTCATCAGATAAAGCACTGTTCTCGTTTTTCAAAGGTTCGATTGTCGCATGGTTTTTCGACTTTCTTTTAGCAAAATTATAGGAGTACTTTTTGAAGAAGAACTACAAGGGGAAAGTATAATGGACTTCGACTTTACGACAGATGATATTACACAAGCTATAGGGAAACTAAAAACACACTCAGCGGCAGGACCGGATAAATGGAATGCCACACTGATCAAAAACTGCAAGAATGCAATCGCTTAGCCCCTATATTGGATATGGAGACGATCACTAGACACGGGAGAAATACCGGGGATCCTGAAGAGCGCGAACATAGTCCCAATATGTAAAGGAGGAGATCGATCCGAGACCAAAAACTATAGGCCAGTGTCGCTTACATCTCATCTCACTAAAACATTTGAAAGAATAGTTAGATAGAAAATCTGACTTTTTGGAAACTCAAAAAATTCAATGATAACCAACATGGGTTTCGGTCAAGCAGAACATGCCTATCACAACTAATGGAACACTACAACATTATTGATGTACTTGAAAGTAATGAAAACTATGATGTAATATACAAAGACTTTGCCAAAGCGTTCGACAAGTGTGGCCATGGAATCATAATACATAAACTGAAGTATATGGGAATAACAGGAAAAGTAGGGAAATGGATATATAATTTCCTTAGTGAGCGGCGGCAAGTCGTTACAGTACAAGGAGGATCTTCATCAGAATCAGAGGTCCTCAGCTCAGTACCACAAGGAACAGTATTAGCCCCACTACTCTTCATAATCATGCTAACTGACATAGATGAGGACGTTACCAGAGACAGCACAGTAACATCCTTTGCTGATGACACAAAGATCAGTAGAAAAATAAGAAACACAGAAGATATAGGATCTCTGCAAACCGACATGAACAGAATCTACAAGTGGATGGAAGACAACAATATGAAGTTTAACACTGAGAAATTTCAGCTGTTACGGTACGGAAAAAGAGAAGACCTAAAATCCAAGGAATATTATACCCCAAATGGACAGGAAATTCAGAGAAATTCTAGAGCAAAAGATTTAGGGGTTGTAATGACTGATGATGCGAAATTTGAAATACAAAATAAGATAGCAGTAAACAGAGCAAAGAGAATAACGGAGCAGATACTGAGAACCTTTAAACGAAGGGATAGGAATGTAATGATTCCTCTACTGAAAACAGTGATCATACCCAAATTGGAATACTGCTTGGTCCTAACATCACCATATAAAAAAGAAAATATTAGACAGCTAGAGGGGATTCAGAAAAGCTTCACAGTCAAGATCAAAGGGTGCAAAGAACTAAATTACTAGGAAAGGTTACGCGAACTAAACCTATATTCACTGGAAAGGAGAAGAGAGAGATACACCATTATTTACGCTTGGAAAATAATGGAGAAACTAGTTCTTAATCTTACTCTGAACCCTGTAACTCCCCAAACAACGGTGGAAAGTAGAAAAGGAAGACTGTGTCGTGTTCTCAAATTAAAGGCGAGACAGGGAACATTCTTAACCCTGAAAGAAAATAGTTTTGTTGTGAGAGGACCAAAACTGTTTAATCAGTTGCCCAAAGACCTAAGAAACACGAATGGTGTTGCAGTAGACATCTTCAAAAGAAGATTAGACGCCTGCCTCAGAACAATCCCCGATGAGCCGGGCGTACCTGGTCATATGAGGTGGAGAGTACAAGAAACCAACTCACTACTACACCAGGCCAACTCGAGCTTGACCTTCGTGAAATGAAGAATCATCGCGCGGAACCTTTGAAAGGTTGAAAGGTATATATATATATATATATATAGATAGATAGATAGATAGATAGATAGATAGATAGATTTATTCAATGTATGCAATATCGCGAATTTGAGTATCGTGATTCGGAGTATCGCGGACATAGTAAATTCTGCTAAAACCCACAAAAAAACGTAAAAAATCTGAGTATTGCGGGGTAAGGATTGCGAAAATGGGAAAAAACGAGCGGAAATAAAAAAAAGAAATAGAAATTCGTCTGTATTTATTAGCAGATATATACAATACCGTATTAACTGCTGATGGCATGTTGGTATCCATCGGAATCAGTTTCCCACGCGCATTTTTTTTTGAGTGTGTGAGCTTTTATCACTTGCTTATGATTTATTAATGTTTTAATATGCTTTTTATGAATGTTTATGTGCGTGTATTATTTAAGTAAATAATTTTGAATAATAATCGCGTAGAAATCATTCATAAATGGCCTCTATAAAGAAGAAAAAACGAATTCTTATGAAATAAATAGCGTGCTAATGAAAATGGGTGCGTGCCTAGTGCTTACGACAGTGTCGGTTCATCTTCCACCCTCAGTCTCCGTATTGCTTTCCGTCATACTGGTAGGGGGTGGTAATAAATGATAGAAAAATTAAATTTTTAGAAATTGAAAACGAAACTATTGCCATCGTGTTATGGTTCAAAATACCTTTCTAAAAAGGTATTATACTTGGTGATACCTCTATTTTTGATCCCTCCTAAGCTCAGCCAAAGATTCATACCCTCAAATGGTCATTCGCGTGTAGCGATTAAGCCAAATTTTCTTTCAATAAGGTCCCAAAATTGATATCTCAATTAGCGACACCTAAATAACTGATGTTCGAGATTCTGGGAGCAGTATCAAACAAACCAGCCTTTGAGATGTACAAACTTGTGAATACGCATATGACTGATTCCACAGAACACAACAAAGGCTTCACAGAAATTATGGCTGATATGTATAACCTTAACACAATAGCTGGACAGTTTTGTGGAACTCGCACTACATTACGATTTGCTTCCGAGATGAACAAACAAATGGTATTCATAGAGAGAGTTATGACGATGGAGGTAATCTTCAAGAATTTCATGGTCGATCTCGACTTAGCCAAGCATGGAACAGTGATTGGACAAGCACTAGACTGTATGCTGTGATTCGTTGCACCATAATTCCAGCATAAACCCTGGAATTACTATGCCCAGTTTGTCCATCATCTACAGAACAATCATGTTCATGAAGTGTTCTTCGACTACAAGGATCACAGATTTGGGTGTCTGTCACGTGCTGCTGGAGTAGTGGTGTCCCTCTTGCCCTGGATGGAAAGCTTCTTGGACAGTAACCCAGGTATCACAAACCGTTTGACTTGCATAGTCAGAGGTTTTCTCAGTGTTGAACACTTCAGGCCAGCTTTCGCTGTGTTTGTAGCTCTGGGCATCCACCTCATTGAGCCCTTCTACAGTGTCACAATTGCCAACGGAGCAATATACTCGGAACTGAAGATATTCTATAAGACTCTCCATGATCAGTTATCCAGAGATGTCACTACTGACTTCTTCAAGTTTGAAGAGCCATGGTTTGACTGTGTAAGTGCAGACTTGTTCTCTGGTATGAAACAAAGCTACAATCTACAGGTTTAGACTGCGATTACTGACATGGCAGATCAGTTTGCTGAGGACTGCATCAAGCTGTGCAATTTTATCTTGCCAGAGCTGAAAGTCATCTTGGGCAGGCAGCGACGTGACTATTGCATATCGGATCAGTTTGATCCACAGTATCTAGTTCGAGAACAGGCTCCAAACATTGATAACACTCCAGTGACTAACATGCCTATGGAAAGGATGTGTGGAAACGTAGACTATCGCCTGCACAAGCTGGAACAGCTAGAGGATGTTAGTAGGAACATCATTCTCTAACAAACTGAAAAGCTGAGAGATAAGTCTGAATCATCATTTAGAAACTTCTCAGAAGAAGCCATTCAAATGAAAGACAAAACTGGCATCAAGCCAAAGTATGAAGGAAAAATTCGCACTTGGAGTAAGTGAGAAGGAGGCTGTGGCTCTCATCAAAGAACAGAAACGATTGGACATTATGTCCAAGCCGAAAGAAGAAGGGGGCTATTCACCCTGCCAAACACGAAGCAACGTGACAAGACAGCAAAGGAGTACAGTGTTGCTCTGAAGGCTTTACTTGGAAAGCGAACTGACATTGAGTCCACAGTCACAATTGATCAATTTAGATTATCTCTGAGGAAGGCATCTGCAGAGTGACTTCGACACATATCAGTGAACAGCTTGAAACCATTCAGAATAACTTTACAAAGCGATATTAATATCTTCGAGTTACCAAAAGTGGTTTAAATAGTGAGTACAATGGTGTATTAAGACTTGATAATATGCTTACTGTATAATAATATTGTTCTCAATCTCATGTGCATTCAAATTCTCTACAACACAATGCCTACATCCCCAATGAGAATTTAGGTATTTTGTTCTCATTAATTCTAGATATTTTGGATAATTAATAGCATAATATTCTGGAATTATTATTGTTTGAAATGTGTTTAGTACACTGGTATGCATATGAAATTTTTTTTGTCTGCTGTGAGGGTTTTTTCAACTCATATTATATAATTCAACCATGCTGAATTCGAAAATGACATTGGTTTTCCTCAATCAGGTCAGGTTTTTTCTCTATTGGCCATTTATTATAAGTCCAATTTTATCCCCAAATTTATTGATTTTTTTAGCTTAAACACTGTAGATACGAGTAATATTATAAGAACACTCATGAAAAATGAAAACATTGTGTGAATAAATACTTTTATTCATACAATGAATATGGAAAAAAGTTTATTGAGGAAGGAATGAAGTTTTTTTGGCTTTCCGTCTGTTTTTCTTCGGGCACGTCTCGCTTCAAACACCAGCAATAGTCCGCCAGCATATTGATATCCCAGTTTCCCTGGTACCTCTCTTCCATTATTTTGATATCTTGGTGAAATCGTTCACCCTGTTCCTCACTATAATCCCCGCAATTTTCAGGAAAATAGTCCAAGTGGGACCATAAAAAGTGCATTTTTATGGACATGCGCGACCCATGAGCTTTGAAAGTTTCCATCAAGTTTTCGACAACGGACTCGTATTCTGGACTTCTACGCATGCCAAGAAAATCAGTGACAACTGATTTGAATGCCTGCCAGGCATTCTTCTCAGTTGGAGTCATTGCGTTTTCGAACTGAGTATCCTTGATCAAAGTTTGAATTTGAGGACCATCAAAAACCCCAGCATTTAGTTTAGCATCAGATATATGAGGAAATTTACTCTCGAGATATCGGAATGCTGAACCCTCCTTATTCATTGATTTGATGAAATTTTTCATCAAGCCCAGCTTAATATGAAGTGGTGGGAGCAAGATTTTTGTTGGTGGTACAAGGGGCACTGAAACGACATTATGCGACCCAGGTTCAAAATTCTCTCTGGATGCCCATTCATGCTGTGCATAGTGCTTCTCATCCGCTCGGCTATCCCATTTGCAGAGGAAACATGGGTATTTCGTGTATCCCCCTTTGCATTCCCAATACAAATGCCACAATCTGAAAAAAAATGAAAATATTTAAAGAATTTAGAGAATTTGTTCTATCAGATAAAAAAATCTATGCATTGGACTGTATCACTTCTGTGGGGAAGTTAAAGTGTTCTTATACGCTCTCAAATAACCTTTGGAAAAACAACATAGTCAATAGCAATAGTTTATTTGATATTAGTATTACCTTCAAATCTCCACAGATCCTCCAGTTATGTTGGTCGTATACGAGAGCATCCAGTAAAATTTTCATGTTATCGTAGCTCTCAGTAAGTTGTACGGAATGTGCTACAGGGACTGATGCAACCCTATTCCCAATGTTGAGAAGTACTGCTTTCAAACTTCGTTTAGACGAGTCTATAAATAGCCTCCATTCTGATGCGTTATATGGCAGGCCCAAGGATTCGATTAGCCCCTCAACATTGCAGCAGTACACTAAGGAAGAGGTATTTTCGTGCACTGCAAAAAACTTGCGGAATTCTTCCTCTCGTTTCCTATACCAGGAGAATGTTGTTCCCGGAGCCAGCAAGTTGTCCTCTCGAAGTCGTGAGCCCAAGATCTCGGCAGCTAATTTGGAAAGTCCTAAATCCCTGGTAAGATCATTAAGTTTGGCCTGGTTGAGAGGCCTCGGCTCATTTGAAGCGGTATTTTGAGGTATATACGACTGGGACTGGTCATTGGCATTGGTCATTGATTCATCATCAGAATCATCGAAGTCCAGGGTTTGAGGTGGGTCGGGTATTGGAATTCCAGGACCATGGGGTACAGGTCTCATAGCAGAAGGAATGTCAGGGTATACAACAATGTGTTTATTCTTCTTGTTAACTCCTGAAAATAGAAACACAGAAACATGGATATAAAACTTGCATATGAAATAGAAGAGCATTCAGACAGTGGCGGCTCGTGAGGGAAGGCTGCGGTCAGTAAGATAAAATAGGTCGATGGAGTCTGTATATTTTTTTCTTTTTCATTCATATTGTCCCTTCGGGGACAATATGAATGAAAAAGAAAGAAAATATACAATCATTGTATATGTAAATGTAACTTGTATAACAATATGTATGTGTAAATGTATTTTCTATAACAATATGTATATGTAAATGTATGATTACCATTATGGTGAATATTATGCTATATATGGTGAATATTACATTATGGTGAATATTATGTCAAGTTTCATACGAGGATTTCAAAATATTTAAGAAAAATAAATTTATAAGCCCACCTTGGAGGTTTGTCATGCAGAAATAGCAATCTGTCACGTGATCCTTTCCTTCTCTCCAAATCATGGGAATTCCAAAAGGCAAAGATTTCGCTCTGCCTTTGCTCCATCTTCTCAAATTTTCAATGCACGTCTTGCAGCACATATGAGGGGCGAAATTTTTGTCCTGGTCCCCTAGCTTAATTCCAAAGTATGCTCTATACATTGTCTTCACAAATTTAGTGATTTGGGACTGGTTATTTGGCATGGTAACCGTCCCACATATGTAGCAGAATCTATTGGGATCATTTTTACACGCTCTATTCATTATGAAATATTTTATCTATATGCCTGAAAAGTAAAAAAAGATATTATACAAGTGAAACAAGTGATGATAGATGTTACTGTTCCAATTCCGCTTTGACAAAATCACGAAAAATTCTATTTTACTTATGAGGCCATAGCCGGATAACCACCTGAGTTGATTGAGAAGAACGGATTGCAGATTCGAAATCAGCAGGAAAAACTCTATAAGAATCACTTACAAAACCCTTGGCAGCAAAATTGATGCATACCAGTGGTATTAGTGGGCTTAATATATATATATATATATATATATATATATATATATATATATACACACACACACTACGTTATTGAATACACATTTTATGTAGCACTGTATCACATTAATTTCAAAGAACAGATATTGTGTGGCAAAATATTTGAATATTTACTACCTTTTTCTGCACCTGTACAGTAATTTGTAGCTGAAATTGAGATTGAGCTTGGAAGGGGTCAAAAATAAAGCTACCCCCATGTGTAATACCTCTTTGGAAATGTATTTAGGCATATAACATGATAGGACTGGTTTTATGTTGAATTTCCAAAATAGTATATTATCACCCCTCGTAATACTGGATTACTCCGCGCGAGTATGTGATCATTTGCAGTGCTTTTACAACGCACTTTACGTTTGCTGTATCGTGTCTCTCGTGTATGTGATGATGTCTGGAAAGAAGGTATCTGCAACTACTGGCTCTGAAGCAAAAGCAGAGGGAAAGAGAAACCTTACGAGATTGGAATTCAAAGTCAATGTGCTTGACCGCATTGCTGCCGGTGAGTATTGGAAGCTGTATATATTGCTGCTGTATTGGAAGTGGCTGCCCTACCAGACTTACATCAGCCAAGAAGAAAAGGTCGCGTCTGGCTTGAAGGCAGCGACTTGCACCTGACGATCAAGCTGATGCTCCTCTTTCCTAATACCACCTCCATCATTCAACCCATGGACCAGGGCATCATAAGCCAGTTCAAGCGTGCCTACACCAAGGCTGTCCTGCACAGACTTGTGGCGACTTTGGATGATGAATAGATGCTGAAGTAATTTTGGAAACCCTTCACTATCAAGGATGTCATGCTACTTATTCAAGAGAGATGGGAGGTGATTAAGGAGGAAACCTTGAATACTGTGTGGCAGAACCTGTGGCCGGATTTGATGAAGGACTTTGAGGGGTTACCTAATGTGAGTGAAGAGGTGACTGATATCGTCCAGCTTGTCCGGAACTTGTCCAGTGAGGGGATTAAGATATGACAGGAGGCCACTGAGCACGTGTGGTTCCACAAGCAGTTATCAGCCGAGGAGTTGCTGCAGATGACGACGGAGGAGGCCAAAAGGAGGCTAAAGCCGCTGTGAAAGTGGAAACTACCCTGTCATCCAATGTCCAAGCTGAATTCCTGAAGGGTGTGAAGCAAATGAAGGTAATGTTCGTGGAAAAGAACCCGGATATGGAGCGGAGTGCCTCTGTGGCCGCCAACATGATGAGGGCGCTCGCGCCTTATAAGCAGATGTGCCAGGAGCTGCTACCAATGCAAGTTCAACCCTCTATTACTAAGCTTTTCCATCCAACTTAGAATCACCCGTTATCACTACTGCCACTTCCTCTTCCCAAGGGCAAAGTGACCCTGAGGATCTATATCGTAAAAATTAAGCTTCTTTGGAGTAAAAGAGAATTTCAGGCCTTTATAAAGGGCAGATTTTTTAATATCATTGAGAATTTTAGAAGAATAATTAAAGATGAGATCATTAGCTGCTAGATTATTAATTGTATTATATCCTAATTTTTGGAGTTTCCTGTTTTGAACAAAATTCACCCTTGCAATACATTTCAAATTACCCGTTTGAATGACGTTCAAAAGATGTGTTGAATCTATACCTACCAGACACTAGAGACTTAACATTACAAGTAGACTGACTAAGACCCCTATTACATTCATTACTGAGCCTTTTCTTAAATTTAATTTCGGCATCTAGTAATTGTTTTTGACAGTTCCTGTAGGTTTCACTTTTTTTAAATGAAAGTTACTAAGTTTGAACCTCAAAAAGCCAGGAATATATAGGTAAAACTAAAAGACACTTAAAATCCCGTATTTACGAACATCTCGGTAAATCGGTCTGTACAAATTTTCCTCTTGGCAAACCACCTAATTCTCTCATACGTAACCATTCACACAATAATAACCACCCAATTTCACAGTCTAATTTCGCCATACTTACTGCCGGAAGCTCTAACCTTAAGCTTAAAATTATGGAATCTTTGTTCATTTATAAATTAAACCAGACCTAAATTCTGATGAATCATCGGTAGATCAGCTATATCTTGGTTAAGGTACTTCTTTATTTTATTTTTTTACCTTTTAGTTTTAATGCTTTTATATTTTTCCTAGCTACTTTTTTAGGAGCTATTGAAGAATAAGGACCCCAGCCTTCTTTAGTTAGGCTTATAAGGCTAGCTAACGAAAATATCACGACCTAACCTAACCAATCGTTAGGTTAACTGTACACCCTTGACGATTGGTTAGGTTAGGTCATGATATTTTCGTTAGTTAGCCTTATAAAGCTAACTAAAGAAGCTGGGGGTCCCTATTCTTCAATAGCTCCCTTTTTTATAATTGTAACTTTTTAATTTCATTTATTTACCTTTATGATTTGGCTTTTTATTGTTTTAGCCCTGAAGATGGAATTAGTGCATTTCGAAACGTTGGTACTGATTAAACCTTGAAGGATGTTTATTTTTTCTCTGATATTCCTGTTTATTATTAAACTGCGTTTTCCACGCCATCAATCAATAGTCGATATATATATACACAAAGGACGTGTAAAACAATAGTGATTAAAATCTCCAAAGCTAAAACAACTGAAATAACACTAAAACCACAAAGCTTTTCGAGACACTACCTTCTTCTTTCGGGTGGTAAGAGAAACTGAGTAAAAGTGAAGATAAAGATTTTTCCAAAAAAAAAAAAGTTTTGCGACAGGCATCTCAAAACGTCATAGAATATTTCGAAAAACGGGCGAGCTTGACAAACAAAAATTGGTGGTGAAGTCCAGCTGAAATGTCCCATTTTTTACGTGGAAATTAGAAGTATTTTTCATAATGAAGCATTCGGTAGGTTTTCTTTTATTATTATTAATATTTAAAAGTAACTGAGCATTGTTAATGTCTATATTAATGTATGGTCCGCCGTGTTCAGACTGTATTTATGTTGATAGTCTTTCTAAATCACTGATTTCACTGATGTAACTCTCAGAACAGTTGTTACATGTGACTCGATATACTGTATTCTAGAGTTGGAGGAACAATTTGATAGTGAATTTTTCAGCAAGAGGCTGCGAGTGGAATAGGGATGTATTTTAATTCTTTAATTTTGGGTATTTTAATAATTTTATTAATATATATATATATATATATATATATATATATATACTCTGTATGTATAGTATATATATTCCCCAAAAATTAAGAGAAAAATAGGGAAGCTTTTCAACAAACTACCCTCATCATTCAGGCGGCAATCTAAAACTAAGGGTAAAAGTCCAAACTTAACAGGTATATATACTAAAAACGCCATGCTTCAGGCATCTCGAACCGGCGTAAATTATTCGAAAGACAGGGGACTTTAAGAGCCAAAATTTAGACATAAAACCAAGTTGGAAAGTTTCGTGTTCTAAAAAACAGTGTTCAATAGTATGTACAGCAGAAAAGAATGCTTAATCTACCAACAAAAAAAGGCATTGACTGTAAAGAAAAATCATTGAGGGTCTCTGAACAAGTTTTGTTTATTTAAAGTTATCCTCAATTGTAACGAATGCAAACAATTAAAGAAATTATTACTTATGCAACAACAAATAGCTCATTTGTGATCTTATTTAGAATTCAAAGAAGAGAGATATCAATTTTCTCTTCATTAAGTGTTCTAAATTCAAGGCTAATATATATCAAATTAATTCCAGTCACATAATGCCAGGACTTTTCTAACTTCATAGCCATTAAAAGCTGACTTCCATCATCCCTACAAACCTGCTTCAGTTATAAGGTCTTTTGGAGCAGAAGTATAATCGAATTGTCGAATACTTTGTTCCAGCTCTTTAGTTCTTGATTTCTCCGTTTCAAAAGAGCTCTGCAGACCTTCAACTTCTGAACGAAGCTCAGAAACCAAAGCAATTATATTTCCTGAAAAAAAAATTGCATTGATTATACAAAACGATATAAAGCAAATATACGTTATATATATGAAAATGAAAAGGTTTATTGGCAGACTATAGTCCATATGACAAATATTATTACTGCAATGAGAGTTCATACACTAAGGATACAAATATATACAGTACAGTTGATTAGAAATAATACAGTAATTTCATAGTTAAGTGGAGCTACAGACAGACGTTTTCGTATCAAGAATTCCATAGCTTCGAGAATAAACGGCAGGACTCATGAATAGCTTGGATAATCGGGTTGGTTGATTTTTTAATTCTTTGCATTAGACTGGATTGAACACGTCTTGTTACCTCCGGGAAGCTCGGGACATTGCGGGTAGAAAACATTTGCGAAGCTGAGCATCTCGGGGTTAATTTATGTAAGAGTCTAAATGACCTGTTGTACAGCAAATTTAGGGTTCTGCAAAAACCTTTTTTATAATTCACCCAGAGTTGCTGTCCGTATATGTTACTGCAGAAAGTACGAAAGAGTGTGTCTTTAGCTTCACCTGTACAGAACCGAAAGTTCCTTAGTCATATTCACTTTACCACAAAGGCTTCGAGATTTTCTTATATCCAAGTCATCACTCAAGGAGCTGGTGATAGTTTGACCCAACTACTTAAACTTTTGTACTTCCTCAATTACTTCACCTTTCATTTTAAACCTAATATCAGCTGGCTGATTATAGTTTTCAGGATGAACTTGCATAACCTTAGTTTTTGTAACATTAAAAAGAATGTCATGTTTGTGCGAAAACACTTCGTAGACAAATGCAAAAAAACTTCACTTTTTCTACGTGAAAGTCACAATATGATAATAAAAACCCACTCTAATATACAGAGTTTATTTCCACAACAGTTTCGATGCCCACTGGCATCCTCTTCGGGTGGATACAGAAAAAAGAATGAACCAAAAACAAGAGAATTTATGCGAATGTATTTAAAAAGCGGGTCCCTTTAATAAAATGCCCTTCCACTGTCGGGATAACGGGACCTAATCTATGTGCGAATTTCTTAAAGGCTCTGGACTGTTTTCCCTCTTGTTTTTGGTTCATTCGTTTTTCTGTATCCACCCGAAGAGGATGCCGGTGGGCATCGAAACTGTTGTGGAAATAAACTCTGTCTATTAGAGTGGATTTTTATTATCATATTGTGACTTTTTTAATTTATTATGGACCCCACAATCAGACGCCATCTATTCTCCTTCTTAGTTACCTTTCCCCAACTTGTATCTTCCTGTCGTCTATATGAAAAATCACTAGTGGCTGTGAAGACCAAGAAGCTGCAGCTCAAGTTCCTGCAAGAGTGTTTAGTTGAGCAAGTGTGCCCGAAGTCCTTGATACCGTTTACCTTCAGGAATAACCATACACCATTTCCGAATTTTGCCCGGGAAATTTTGAAGGAACGTATTCAGAGTGTTAAAAGAGAGATCGACCATACGTATTTCAAACTAAGAAATTGTCTACGCGTCCTTAAATCGCATGTGTCGTTTGAACTACTTGTGGCGTTGTTTGAAACTGCAGATTATAAATGCGACGTAGAGACTAGACGCACTGAACAACGACTTAACAGAAAGCTATCCAATTTATGTGATGAAAGTGCCTGGTCACAGTGTGCTGTGCAGGGTTCCGTTTTAAATTTATCGACATATGTCTTATCCAAATCCGAAAAGGAAGTTCTTAACTTAGGGCTGTCTTTTGCCCTTAAACCCGATAAAAACATTGTTTTAGATTTTGTGTCGTCCGTAGTTAATTCCGGGGTGGATATTCCGTGTTTAAATGGTTTGATTCTGAGCAAGTTTCTGGAACATTTCAACTCAATGGACTCGATTCCTAAAAGATTCCGGTTTGCTTTAGACAAGCTCAGGAAAACGAAGCAATATTTGTCACTAAAGCGGACAAAAGTAACACTGTGGTCATTTTGGACAAGTGTGATTATAAACAAAAAATGGAAGCCTTACTTAGTGATGAATTCACCTACACCAAAGTGAGATTGTCCCCCCTAAAGCGTCTTTCTGCTGAATTAAACAAAACTATCAGGAACTTATTAAAAGATGTCCAGGCGATTGACCCTAAAAGATTTCTACAGATTAACCCCAAACTCCCCCACATTTACGGCTTACCAAAACCCATAAGATTAATATACCACTCCGTCCCATTATTTCACACAGGGGTTCATTTAGTTACAGGTTATCTAAATTTCTTGCAGATAAATTATCCCCATTAGTTGGTAAATTTTTAGGCTCGCACATCACTAATTCCTGTGACTTTATTAACAAAGTTATGTCCTTAGATTTAAAACGGGGAAAAATGATCAGTTTTGACGTTGAGTCCGTTTACGAAAGTTCCCATTGATGATGTACTTAGTTTTTTAGATAGAAAATTGCCAACATGTAACGTAGAACTAGGCATGCCCACCAAAAACAAGAGAATTTATGCGAATGTATTTAAAAAGCGGGTCCCTTTAATAAAAAGCCCTTCCATTGTCGGGATAACGGGACCTAATCTATGTGCGAATTTCTTAAAGGCTCTGGACTGTTTTCCCTCTTGTTTCTGGTTCATTCGTTTTTCTGTATCCACCCGAAAAGGATGCCAGTAGGCATCGAAACTGTTGTGGAAATAAACTCTCTCTATTAGAGTGGGTTTTTATTATCATACTTCGCAGACATTTAGTAGCCGATCCAGACCTTTAACAGAGGGACTTATTAACACCATATCATGGGCATAAACGAAGTTATTTATCCTTGTGTTATCTATACAACATCCTACTGTTGCCTCATTAAGTGAAGCAATTAATCCGTCAATATACACATTAAACAGTAGAGGAGAGCAAGGAGCCTTGTCTCACCCCACAAGAGGAGCTAAAACATTCGAATAGTACACTAGGTAACGGTAAAAAATTGGTGAGAATCCTAAAATTTCAATAAATTAAGTATGTACATGGAAACCTTCCTGTCTTCTAGTTTTTAAATAAAATATTGTGGTTCATTTTATCATATGCCTTACTCATATTTAGGAAACAGCTATAAATAGTTGAATTACTGTCAGTGTATTTAGATATTGTTTCTTTAAGTACATAGATACACAGGTCAGTTAAGTGGGACCTTTCAAAAACCAAACTGATTAGATGTCCATAGGTAATCATTTAATCGGAGTAACAAGAGTTTTTCTAGTAGTTTCGAGAAGCAGGAAGCGGTAGCAATAGGCCTGTAATTATTGCTCGACACAATGTCTGCATATTTATTTTTGACCATGGGCAAGATATATACTCTCATGACCTCTGCAGGGATATAGCTATGAGCAAGCATGGCTGATAAGAGCAATGATATATGCAGACATACCACGTCATTGGCATATTTTAAGTGCTCATTCGATAGGTCATCTACCTCTGACGCAGAACCAGTCTTTAACTCTTTAATTAACCTCTTTACTTCAGAAAATGATATCAAAGTATTTTCCCTTGTCCCTCCCAAAGGCGTTTCGCTGCAATCTATCTTAAGATTATCCCTACTCACACCGTTAAGAATGTTAGAGTAGTGGTTTTTCCACAGGTTTGTAATTTCATCCTCCCCCGACACCCCATCGATTGTCAGGGGGAGGACACTTTTGACACCCGTTTGATTCTTAACAAATTTCCAAAATTTGTTATCGTTATTTATGTGAGCTTCACAGGCTTTTGATGCTCGAATAGACTTCTTCCTGTTTACATCGCCTTATGGCCGCCTTATACTGACCCCTACTTCTACACATATTCATGTATACTGGTCCTAATCTGGGTCTACCATGAAAGCACCACAAATCGTAGCCGTCTTTCGATTCCCTCTTCAGGGGGGCAATAAAATCATTCCATCCAGGAATAATCTTAGTATGATAGTTGTAAGATTTAATCGGTGGGGCTTCCTGCTTCTCTTAACAAGAATACTATTTTACTATAATACTTATCTATAAGTTTACAGTGAGAATCATTTGAGCAAGGATTACTACAGGCAAGATGCAAAATTTCTAAATTATTAAAGAGGTGACCTGTTCTGTCTTTGTATTCTATTCTCTGTTGCATATTAACATTAGACCAATCGAGGCTACTATTATTATCTATTGAGTTCTTGTTATGTCTTGTTGCGCATAAATTGGTAAAATTAATTAATAGTTATAATGGTCTATGGTCAGAAAGAAGGAAATCATGCAGAATATGAACTCTAACAATTCGATCCTTTAGATTATTACTAGCGAGACAATGATCAATCCACCTGGTGGTACCACTCATATCACTAATGTACTGTATGTAAAATTACCACTGGTTACCCCTAATACATCTACATCACTTATACTTAATTTGGCCGACTCCCACATGTTACCCAATTCTACAAAGAATTCCGAGTTCACATGCGCGTTAAAGTCTCCAATTATTATACAGTGAGAATATTTGGGGTTATCTGATAATAACTTAATTTTGTTCAGCAAATCAATGTATTCATCTAGATTACTGCCGTTGTTGTATGGTAAATAGAAGTTTACAATTAATATGCAATCATTGTTCACTTGTAATTCAATGCCTAACAACCTTACATTATCACTTGTTAAAAATTTTATATGTGTTGACAAATTCCTCCTTATTAAGAAAGCAACACCACCAGAAGACCTACCGTACATTAATTCATTTGACAAGTCTACTGCTGATGACGCATGATACATAAAGTCATCATGGATGGTAGAGAGGAATTTTATCTCTTGCTTAGGTAGCCAGTGCTCTTGCAGGAGTATCAAATCTGCACTGTCACAGATTTTAGGAACATTTACAATTGAATTCCTCACTGACCTTACGTTATATGAGACTATTTTCAATAAGTCATCCATGACTGATAGAAAATTTATTATTACTATGATTATTATTACACAGTACAAATTTCAGGCATTACTGTTAGGGCGCCTATTATTATTATTATTATTATTATTATTATTATTATTATTATTATTTTGCCTCTTATCAAATCTCCTGGAAAAGTGAATAAACTCCTTAACAATAATACCCTCTGGCCAGTAACTCATATTGTACAGGTTGAAATGCGAATTTACACCTTTAATTATTACTGTACATGAGTTATAATACGAGGACTTTGTGCTTAGTTTTTTAACTAATAATATACTGTGTTCACCACAGACTTCTTCCATCATATGTTGAATATCGCTTTCCTCGTTCGAGAGTTGAATTCGCGACACAAAGAGGGTGAGATTCCTCACCGGTGCCCTTGCCGCAAAGACATGTTGAGGAACCCTCCGTGAAGAGCGCCTGTTAAGTGTGTCCCACCCGTCCTCTTCCCTCAATCTCCCTGAGGCAGGGTTCGCATGACTGGGGGATGGGTGGCACGACCTTGGGTGGATAGGAGGCCATTTCCCTACTCTGTGGCTTGGTAAGGGTTTGTTCGCGGTGTTTATATCCTGACGGACGCGCGTGCCCCCTCCTTCTTCAGTGGGAGGGGAGGGACTGCACGTCGAGCGAGTCGTTTGAGTAATCGAACGCCTCTCCCCTGCAGTGGAAGGTAAGGAAGAGGGCAGTGATGCCTCGTCTCTCGGCATCGGATAGTCCCTGTTCCTCATTGTGAAATCGGGAGCAGGAGCCATTTCCTGAACAGGAGGGAGGTTGGCCGCTTCCCTGCATGCTGCGTTTCCACCCCACATCCATGGGGGGAGTTGAGGGAGGGGACTTCGTTTCCCTAGCTGCCCGACGCGCTTCTTGGGGTTCTGACTTGCTGAATAACTTCCGAGTAACTGGGCTTTGGGAGGAGCGTCTCTTTCAACGCATCTAACTCTGACCGAAATTGTTCGAGGAAAATCGCATTTTTCTGATTTGATACCACGTGTTGGTGTTTCAGTTCAACTAACGACTTTTGTACCTCATTGTACTGTTTGAAGAGCACGAAAACATCTACATCACCCATAGAAATTACCGGTATTCTATGGAAGTTAGTAACGTAGAAGGTAATATTGTTCTCATTATCCCGGAGGGTCGACACTATTTATAATGTCTTTTAGGATATTCTCGTTTCTAGAATTACCTCTATGAGTTGGGAGGGTAGCACTGAACAGGGTTTTTAACTGTACCCTCGCATGTTCTATTTCTTCCGAATCATAGAAATCATGACACACAGATACGAGAAGGTCTGACCTAATATGATCTATCTTTGCCAAATATAAAACATAACAAAGGATTTTCTACAACAAGAACACGATTTTCAGCAGACGATCCCATTGTACCTGTATCGATGGAGGAGCAGGCTTGCGGGGTAGCGTAGATGGTCGGGGTAGTTGGGGTAGAGGTGGAGGGAACGTCGATAGGGGTCCTAGTTCTTGTCCCTTTAAATAATGCTCCAGATACCACCGGTTCGATGCTCAGGCAGCTTTTCACATCAATTATGTAACTATTACTATGACACATAAAAGTATATACGCGGAGTCACTGTACGATTATAACGTAATGAAACACATTTCCCGCGGTCACCGTCAAAAACCTTTACTATTAAACGGAAGATTCGTAGTGTAGATGGTGGGGGTGGGGCGGGAGGAGGGAAAGGGGATGCTGGTAGGAGTGCCCACTTCTTGTCCCTTTAATCACGTTCCAGATACCACCAGCTCCGTGCATACCCATCCTTTCACATTAATTATCACGACACTATTACTCACTATAACATGCTAAGTATATACGCGAGATCACTGTGAGTTCATGAACATAATGATATCTAAATTTTCCGCTGAAACAGTCAAAAACCTTTACTATTTAACGACAGACTAGCAGCCCAATCGTGAGGCATCCTCTCCTCGTGAGGAAGAATATATATATATATATATATAAAATCCTGATCAAGAGTTTGGAATTGTAAATAACGAAGTTAACCGACTTTGGGTTTGTTCAGTGGTTGGATGGGTGACCGTTCTCTGCGTTCAGTTGATGTATTGACGTAGGGATCTATGGTTTGGATGCAACATAAAACTGTAGGTCTCCTTGTTACATGGCCCTTGCTGTTACAAAGTGGGTTAGACAAACCTAAACATTATTAATGGAATTAAATAAAGTTTTAAAGAATTACATTTTTATTGTGGATTTAATATTTAGTGGAACCTCCGTTGGCATCAATAATTGCTTTCATCCCGTTTCGCATGGACATGGTAAAGTTCTGACACAATTCCAAGGCCACTCGGACAGCCAAAATATAACAATGGCAAAGCAGGACTTTTGCAGGATCCCGGCTTCTTTTCAGGCCTTTCACATTCAGAAGTTTTCACGGGTCAGGAAGAATTACCAGGCCATTTCAGAGTTGGACTGTGGTTTTGCGCAAACGATTACTTTACAATTTTATCTGTGTGGGAAGGTGTAGTGCTATCTTGAAACCACGATTATTCACCCTTCTCCATTGTTCTCGGAGCATCTTGTTTGATATTTCACTGGATAAGGAATTTACGGTTTTCAGCAAAAGTAGTTTCCTATGCCATCAACGCAAAAAATCCCAAACCATGACTTGCGTAAGGCGATTCGTTGGGATTTTACAATATTTGGGATATTGTCCAATGCCCAAATCACATGATTTGGCTCTCGTTGCTCTACAAAATCTTGGCCATTATTCAGCAGTTAAATCAATGTTGTTTACCAAAAAGGGATGAGGCGTTTCTGTTTTTAATTTAAGAGTGGTTTTCGCTGGTCTTCTTGCAGTTGAATTATCTTCAATCTGAAACCTTCGTTGACTGGTTCTTCCGCTGACTGGAGTATAGAGCTTATTCTACGTCTGGACAATGAAGTGGTTAACCTTTGTGTTTTTTCTGATTGCATTATCAGTGAGTTGATTCGTCATTTTTTTGTTGTATACTTCATCCTCGAAAATGCTCATTTTGATCTTACAGACTGAAATATTTTAAGTCCGGAGTCTACTCGCATTTGACTGTAACCTACCTTTTCTGTACTTCCATGCTCCTGACTCCGCTCACAGAGTCCTGCAAATGAGAACTTTGTAAGAGTTTTTTTCTTACTAATAACGGATTTTATATAATTCAACTACGCTGATTTCGAATGAGATGTCCGTTTTTTTCTATCACGTAAGGATTTTCTGCAAATTGGAAGGGAAAAAACAACATAAATATTATTTATTTCAATTTACATTAGGTACCTATTTCGCTTTGTTATACTAATTATAAATGCAAACAACTTTTAAAAAAAAGAAGATTATTAATGTCAATTACATATTCATCTTTATTTGTCCTGAGTTTTCTTGTGAGATCTATGCCGTTTAGTCTCGAATGTACGCGCTGTTCCTTTTCTTTTATGTAATAATTCTGGAGTATCCCGTTTCAACATCAAGCAGTAATCAGCCATCATGATGATGTCCCACCTTCCTGATATTTCTTCTCCATTTCTTTGATGTCTTGGCGAAACCGTTCTCCTTGTTCTTCGCTGAGTGCTCCGAGATTCTCAGGGAAGTAATCTAAGTGTGAATGTAAGAAATGTAATTTTAAACTCATATTACAACTCAACTCTTTGAACTTATTTAGCATATTGTTCTCAATGTTTTGGTAATGTGGATCCTTGTTGTTCCCCAAAAATTTGCTGATGACATCCTTAAAAGCAATCCACGCTTCTCACGCTTCTTTTTCAAGATTGTTCATTGTTCTCTCAAAGTGTTCATCCAAAGTCAGTTTTCTAATATGGGGACTAACGAAAATTCCTCCTTTCAATTATGCTTCCGAAAGAGTTGGGAATTTACCACACAGATACTTAAAACAATCTCCATCTTAGTCCAAAGCCTTAACAAATTCTTCATCAAGCCCAATTTTATGTGAAGCGGGGGTAAAAAGACTTTCTTCGTGTCAACCAAACTTTCGTGTTGAATGTTTTTAGAACCAGTTGTCAGGTTGACTCTGCGTGGCCATTTCTTTTTATCCAGTGCGGAGTTCTTGCTCGGCTATCCCATTCACACAAAAAACATGGAAACTTCGTATAACCTGGTTGTTGACCTAACAACATACAAATCACTTTTAAGTCTCTACAAAGTAGCCAACCGTGTTCTTTGTATTTAACCTTAGCTAGAAGCTCAAGATTTTCGTACGTTTACTTCAAGTGAACCGAATGAGCCACAGGAACCGATGCATACAAGTTACCATTGTGAAGGAGGACGCCTTTTAAACTTCTTTTGGAGGAATCAATAAAAAATCTCTACTCATTTGGGTCATAGACTGCAGCACCTACCTTAAGTATTAGTTCCGAAGCATTGTTGCAATATACCAGTGAATTTTCTTGAGAAAAATATTGGATGAATTCTTTTTCTCGATTTCTGTACCAGTAAAATGACGTCCCGGGAGAAAGCAAGTTCTTTGCACGAAGTCTGGATCCCAAAATCTCTGAAGAATCCTTCGGGAGAGACATATCTCTTACCAAATCATTAAGTTCACTTTCTGTAAACAATTGGGGTTCACCAGATGTTTCGGTTTGAAAACAAGCAATATCATCGTTTCCATCGTCATCAGACACCGAATCAGATGAAGTTATAAGAAGAGTATTTGGTTTAGTAGCTACCGGTATACCAGGTCCATGAGCAACAGGTCTTAGAGCAGACTGAAAGTTTGGATAAGAAATTTCCTTTTTTTTTTAGTATTGTAGCCTTGCAAGTTACATGAACAAAAATAACAGTCATTGCTGTGATTTCTAGACTCACACCAGACCATTGGAATCCCAAAAGGTAAATAATCCTTTTTACCTTTACTCCACACTCTAAGTTGTTCAACACAAACACTGCAAACTTTATGTGGAGCCCATTATTTGTCTTGATCCCCAAGCTTCATTCCAAAGTACGCATAGTATGCTTTCTTGACGAAGTCTGTAATATCTCGCCTTTGTTTTTCCACAGTAAATTTTACACAAATATAACAGAAAATGTTTGGGCTATTTATACACCTTCTGGTTGCCATGAAAATTATATACATATGTAATATGAAATATGACATTTTGTGAAAAATCTGTACGTGATGGCGAAAAATTAATATTATTTTCGGAATCAGCGTGCAAAAATTACTATAGAAGTGATAAAATATTTCGGACAACAGAACCATCCAGGCCTGTGTTATAAGTAGGCTTACGATAAACTTCAAATTTGAACTGATTAAAGCATCTCCGAATTTTTAGATCCAGAAAAGATAAGTTTCCATCATTTTCTTTTTCAATCGCGAACTTAATAGACGGGACTAAATTGTTGAACCTACCAAGAAATAAGTCAACATTCAAATTATTAGGCCAAAGGCATAAAATATCATATACCTGTACCAAACAAGGTTAAAATTAACAATGTTAGGCAAAATTCTGCTTTCAAAAAATTCCATATATAAGTTAGCTAATACCGGTGAGAGGGAATTTCCATCGCCAATCTTAATTAACTCAATAAGAGTGTTGTGTTAAACAGGGAAAGAATATTCAGAGATTTTATCTTTTAAAAAATCAAGTAGGTCATCAACAGGGACTTTTGAATAACGAGCATACATGAAAACTTACCAGTTTGAAATTAGGGTCATTAGGAAACTTCAGTTTGTCAATAAGATCCATGCTATTTACAATATGTGACTTGGAAATAGAGCAAACTAAAGGCGTTAATAAACTAACTAATCATTTAGATAGCTTATAGGTTACGGAGCCTTCTGAACTAACCCGTACAAATATGGTAGTGACGGATTGATACTAAGAAACTGCTTAGAAAGCCCATTATAGTTATTTTTTAATATTTCTCTTAATTTTCTGTTAAACATTTTATTAACATCCTCCAGTCGGTCTCTCTTCAGAGGTTTGTACGTATCGCGGTCACTCAAAGTATTCATCTTTTCTCAATGGAACTGTTTTTGTCCATGATGACGATCGAATTAGATTTGTCTTAAGTGTTTTTAGGGCTTTTTCAAACCTCAAAGGATAATTCGATTCATACCTCGTATTAAAGGCACTATGTACACAACCTTTGGCTAAAGTCACCTCACTTTCGGATATAATACTATGTTTTTCATAATTTTGGCATAACCTAACGCACATTTCGTATTGAAGTCTAGCTTATGGGACGACAAGTTAACAATATTATTAAAATCACTTTTTTTAGTCCAGTAACTATTACGAATTAAATCGTCCAGTCTATTGTTTAATTTTCTGTCCTGAGTACTGCAGCTTCTCCGTAAGTTGTAAATATCGTCCAAAAGTGTACTTCTCCAAGCAAGAGGAACGGTGGAAAAAATATATCTTTTCTCACTTCGGACTCTCTGAAGGCGTTCTTCACTTCGATGCGGGCTATATTAATGTTTCTTTAAAATAATTCTTTCGTTGTCACCAAATGGTGTATCGTCCAACATACGGTATCGTTTTCCAAGCAGGGATTTTGGGATGACTTTTTCACTATAACACTTTCTAAGGAAATTGAATGGGTTCTTAATAGAATGTTCTATTAAGTTCACAGTTGAAAAAGAAAATGATGGAAGCTTATCTTTTCTGGATCTAAAAATTCGGAGGTGCTTTAATCAGTTCAAATTTGAAGTTTATCGTAAGCCTACTACAGTAATAACAACTCTTATGTGCATTTTTATTCTGACCATCATTCCTCGATTAAATCTTCTATTTTCTCTGCTATGTTTATTAGAGCATTGAGAGTTGTCAGTCCTGAATTTTTAGATTCCGAGTTATGCAATATCATGAATATTGGTACTAAATTGTGTTATCCTGTTTTATTTTGGATAACTGCCTCAGGAAAGCCAAGAATAGGTATTATAATATTGTAACTGTAAAGGAATTTGAGCGTAAAAATATCCTTATCCTACCTTACCATGTAAATTTTCAATATCTTCCGACTTTACTTAACGCAATTGGTTTCAATGTAGTCTTTAAGTATAATAATACTGTTAAATCACGCCGAATAAAGAATGCCAGGATAATGTGGTTGGTTGTGTATTCGATCGGGTGTACACAATGTGACTCCATATATATAGTATATGTAGGTCAAACAGGTAAAACGTTAGATATTAGGTAAAACAGCATAAATATGCTTCTAGAACAGCAAATAATTCTAATGCATTATTTAACCATATGTATAGATGTAATCATAATATTAAGTGGGACAATTCTAAAGCGCTCATTTAAAACACACATATAATTGAAAGGAATATTCTAGAATGTGCATTTATCCATTTAAAAATAATTTCAATGAGAGTGCGGTAATGTATAAAATTGACAATATCCTGTTAAAATACCTTTTGCCTCTAATGAACTCTTGTTAATCACGTGCTAATCTTTTTGTTTTTCTGTCCCGTGGTATATATTTTTGTCATCTCGCCTTTTTCATTTATTCCCTGACGAGGTGTACTTCTGAATACACGAAAGGCCTTGGAATAATTTTTCTTTTTCCTTGTGGGTTTGCATCATTTATTCATTTCACGTGTTTAATATATATATATATATATTATAACAGGGTACATGTAGTGATTTTTGGATGATTCGTTGGGTGGTTGGTCCTATGGTATGTGATACGTGGCTGAATCTCGTGTGTGCTTGAAATTTTGAATTTTGGTTGCTTGAAAGTGGACAGCTGGTCTTGAACTGTAGGAATTTTGGTGATTAAAGGGTGTAAAATTTAAAGTAAGAAGCAAGTATCATCGAAGGTTTCCCTGTAAAGGAATTTTTGTATTAGATTTGGTTGGACAGAGAGAGCAGACTGTAACACCAGTAATCAAAGAATTGTCCTCTGCAAGAGAGGAGACGGAGTTGGGAGCCAAACCTCGCAATTTCTCGCAAGCTCTCTAAATAAACCCCTATTTGTACAAGTGCCAGTTATTTAAATATTTAATATTGTAGGCTTAAGTTTAAGTTTAGGTTAAGCTTACGTTTAAGTTTAGGTTAAGCTTACGTTAAGCTTACATTAAGTTTAGGTTAAGTTTAGGTTACGTTTAAGTTTAGTTTAAGTTAGGGTAATGATAACTTGTGTAGGCAGCCTGATTTACTTTGTATTTATTAATATATAGTTTTGTAATTTAATGTTTTACTATTCCTGGCTGGGACAGCCTTGCGCTATAAAGGGGACACAAGTAGTATGACAGCAAAATCGACGAGTGCAGAGCAATTTTAATGTTGATGAAATGCTGCAGGGTGCTAACCCCAACACCCACTGCCACCCCACCCCTCCCCCCTGGCGCCAAACTGGGGGCGTCCACCTAACCTAGGAGACTTTGGGGGAGAAGATGGGACGGCCTCACCCCCCAAAGGGGTATACCTAACCTAAGAGAGAGAGAGAGGAAGACAGAGCATCCTACGTCTGGCTGCGCCAGACGCTTAATAAGATTTCATCCCAGCATCACTTGGCTTAAAAGGCGTAACCAGCCATTTGGTATATATACATATATATTAATGGAATATATACTTATGCTGGGCCCGAATTAAAAGCACACACACACACACACACACACACACACACACACATATATATATATATATATATATATACACACACAGATGCATGTAAAGGCCAATATACGAACATGCCGAATAACTACCACACAAAAAGAATACACAACCACAGCACCACAACCACCAATCGTCAAGTATAGACTTTTAGGAGCTCATCCCATCAACAGCACAAGGTAATACGGGCTACAACCAATCGTCTAAGTATAGACTTTTAGGAGCTCATCATCACACCACGTAGCCGAGATGAGGACTACAACCAAGCGTCTAGACCTTAAGACCTCTCAGCAGTAACACAGTATTACACAACCACCACCACCACGGCTTTACTTATCAGCTCCTGGTAGAACCGACAAGGTCTCTAAATACGACCCAATTAATAGACAAAGCTATTAAGCATAAACAAATACGTTTTATGGAGTCAGGGGATCGACTGATAAGGTCTCAAAAAGAACAACGATACTTTTAGGAGCTCATCCCATCAACAGCACAAGGTGAGATACGGGCTACAACAATCGTCTAAGTATAGACTTTTAGGAGCTCATCCCATCAACACCACGTAGCCGAGATGAGGACTACAACCAAGCGTCTAGACCTTAAGACCTCTCAGCAGTAACACAGTATTACACAACCACCACCACCACGGCTTTACTTATCAGCTCCTGGTAGAACCGACAAGGTCTCTAAATACGACCCAATTAATAGACAAAGCTATTAAGCATAAACAAATACGTTTATGGAGTCAGGGGATCGACTGATAAGGTCTCAAAAAAAGAACAACGATACTTTTAGGAGCTCATCCCATCAACAACACAAGGTGAGATACGGGCTACAACCAATCGTCTAAGTATAGACTTTTAGGAGCTCATCCCATCAACACCACGTAGCCGAGATGAGGACTACAACCAAGCGTCTAGACCTTAAGACCTCTCAGCAGTAACACAGTATTACACAACCACCACCACCACGGCTTTACTTATCAGCTCCTGGTAGAACCGACAAGGTCTCTAAATACGACCCAATTAATAGACAAAGCTATTAAGCATAAACAAATACGTTTATGGAGTCAGGGGATCGACTGATAAGGTCTCAAAAAAAAGAACAACGATACTATTAGAGGTGCTCATGGTAGAAAAGTACCACGAGGCCAATTTGACGTTTGGTGAGAGATCTTTTAAACAAAAAATCGAATATGATAAACTAAGTTTAATACAAAAACAAAATTTCACCTTAATATACAAATTTATCCTTAAACTATAACACAAAAAGCATTAATATGATTTTGAAACAAAGTACAAATTAAATTAGGTGTAACTTATTCAGTTTTCCACTTTACCCAGTTATTTTCGCAGTTTAGCCCATCATGCTTTAAGATTAGATACCAGAATACAAATTCATTTTTAAGACACAAAAAAATCTTTAAACCTTATTAAAAAAAATTAATATAACTATTTTTAAACTAGATTTTAAGTTTTAGTAGGGCATGCCCAATAAATATCGTTTTCTACGCGTATTTATAAAAAACAGAATTTATGGTATAACGCATTTAATTGCCCCTTCTACAATTCAATAAATGGATTTAATATGATTTACTCTAAATAATTTCTATTCAACATTACCGCATTATTTTTAATGTAATTTTAAACCAGCTTTTGGATCATATTAAATCTTACTATTCACGGATTAAAGTAAATTTTCTTCAGTGCAATTCTCGAATTAAACACTGCCATGAGGATTTGATTTCTAATACAGTGTACTGTCACAAACACATTTAAAAACGTAGAAGATTGGGGCCTCCTATCCAGCAATAAATAATTATGAAATGCTTCGATATATATATATATATATATACATTAGTGGTGGACCGGATATCCACATCCGCATCATTTTTAACATCCGCATCCGCACTTCTGACTGCGGATGTTATGCGGATATTACCTCTAATAAATTATGCAATTTACAATTAAATTAGCTTATAAAGTAGTTTATAAGGCCCAGTCATGCACATTTTATGTAAAGTATTAATTATTAATAAACAAACAAATATATAAACCTCAAAATATAAATACCCGGTAACACAGAAAATTGAATGAAACTTGTTTCGTAGAATTTTCTGTGGCTGAAACTCTTGAGAAAGTTATTTTTATCATAATGAAAACATTAATATTAATTTTAATTCTTATACATTGCCTGCCATAATAGTAATATCACGAAATTTGAAAAATTATGTCATATATTCATAATTCTATATTATATTGATAGATTAACTAAATATCCGCATCCGCGGATATTGAAATTAAAGATCCGCAGATGTTGAAAAACTGACATCCGGTCCACCACTAATATATATATATATATATATATATATATATATATATAGTGCTCAACTAAGATGAACACATGAGTATACTAACATAAAGGTCTATTAAATCCTTTTTTATCTATAGTTAAACGAATACATTCATTTCACCTGCTCAGTCTCTATTGTTTAAGGGTATAATGTTTAAAATTGAGTGTCAAACTCGGATATTTTTAACCTTAAATGTATTCCTATATATCTATCCATCTAACTATCTATCTATCTATCTGTCTCTCTACCCATCTATCTATGTATCCATCTATATATATATATATATATATATATATATATATATATGCACTAAATCACAGAATAACACGTGATCTTATTAATAAACAACAACCACAGGGAAAAGGAAAAGGAAACACGAAGTCCGAGCGCTTTCGTGATATATTCACATCTTCAAGGAGAATATATCACGAAAGCGCTCGGACTTCGTGTTTCCTTTTCCTTTTCCCTGTGGTTGTTTGCTTATATAATATATATATATATATATATTTGCTATGTGCGGTGGAGACCGCAAGAGAGCAACTCGCTCCTCCACCAAACCAGACCTAGAGGCGGGGCCACCAGCTTGACCTTCGTGTGAAGAGAGACTGACGCAGAGGGAAACTAACAAAATATACAAATGGTCAGAAGACAACAATATGGCATTTACTGTAACACCGAGAAATTTCAGCTCTTGAAATATGGTAGAAATGAGGAAGTTAAACAGACTGCATATTATGCCAGATGAGCCGGGTGTACCTGGCTATATGCGGTGAAGAGCGCCAGAGAGCAACTCGCTCCACCAAGCGGCTATGTGCGGTGGACAGTGCAAGAGAGCAACTCGCCTCTCCACCAAGCCAGGCCTAGAGGCAGGGCCACCAGCTTGACCTTCGTGTGAAGAGAGACCGACGCAAGGAACAGCAACGAGGTTAACGAGGCACACACACATTTTATTAATGCGGTTATCCGTGATTCATTATCGTCAATTGAATTAACCATGACTTACTAATGTTACCATTGCGCACTTATCCGTGATCGTGACATGGAGTTAACCGTGATTTGGCGGTGTTTACATTCGCGGTTCAGCTCCCACCAGCCCACGACCATGCGCCTCAGTCAGTGTATGTCACCGCTACCAAAGACAATATTAGCAAAAATGTTAGCAGAGGGAGGGTTACAACAGTGTTTTCTCCAGGAATTAAGATTAGAGGGGTGTTCGAATTTTTAATGGGGTGAGGGTCCAGGGGTGAGACCTTGAGGGCGAAGGTGGGCTTTATGGCACCATAGTAAAAACTGAAAAATATTTCACGCCCATTTATTAGGTTTAACTCATCTTTTAAAATCATCACACAAATTAAAGTGGCTACTCACGCCTTCCATGAAGCAATACATCGACATCCTTCTTGGCTTCTTGTAATTTTGCGCAACTTTAATTGAACTTCTCAAACTACTTCATTTTTGGTAGTTTCGCGTGTCTGCTACTTTTAGTTTACGAGTGGCATTTATAGATTTACAAGTTAATGGTTATTAAGTAAATAAATTATTTTTTATTTATTTAGCGTTTCTATAATTAATGTTACATATCCCAAAATGAAGTGGTCTCGCGGACAGCAAATTACATCAGTTATTACGTCAGTAACCATTGTGTTACTTCTCCACTAAAATTTGTGAATGTGCCAAGCTTACACAGTTACAATCTCATCGGATAAACTAAAATACTTAACTAATAATATTACATAAAATATATCTTCTTAATTTTCTAGCGACATCTGGCACCACCTTTATATTCCTACAAGGTGGCAAGCAGTGACCTCGAAGTAACGGGTACACAAACAACCAAACGAGTGAGACCTTTAAACGTACGAACGAACGAGCGAACGAGTGAATTTTAACCCCATAAATTGCTCAAAATGGTTTCCAAATAAGTTAAAATTAAGGTTTTCGGCCTGTTCTAAATGTTTTTCCGCATTAGGTGGTTTTAACTAGTTAATGGTCTATAATTCAGGGGTTCCCAAGCATTTTCCAGTGCGACCCCTTCTAGTGCTGTTGCCTATCCAGTGCGACCCCAAGTCATTACGAACAAGTATATATAATATATATATATATATATATAATTTTATCTAGTGAGGAAGAATCTTAAAATAAATAGAGACATATTTTTATACATATTTATTTAACTGTAAAAACAAATAAGGAAATGTATTACATAACTCAAGAGTGTAAAAGTAAACATTGTCAGAAACTATTTACAACTCTCTCATGTTTAATATGTAATATGAAACAACATATCAATCAATATTCTAAGTTCCTACTCTATCATATGTCTGATATGCTATAACAGTGGCATATTTCATATCTGACATGTGTACATTATGATTTGATTAATTTTTTGTACCTTGGGGTATATGAGGTTAAGGAACATAGCATACAATTTTCTAAGTTGATGTTTGAAATACGGTTACGGTACTCATTTTTCATAAATACCATTGACGAGAAAGCTGCCTCACAGATATAGGTGGTTCCAAATTGTACCAGAACTTTGATAGCTCGATTTTTAACAGTCGAATGTCTCTCTGCTAAAGTAATCCAGAACTTTTCTACGTCATCATAGATATCAAAATTCACCCTTGCCTCATTGTCATTGCAAAGACACTTGCGACCCCATCGACCACATTGGCTCCCTGCGACCCTTTGTGATGAGGCTTGCGACCCCATTTGGGGTCGCGACCCCGGGTTTGGGAACCACTGGTCTATATAAACAAATTGCGTAGTTAGGTGAATTGTTAAATTATATTAACAAAACCAGATTATTCTGATATATGTAGAATTAAGATGTGTCGTAATATTAAGTCGAATTTTTGTTGTTTCGATGCCGGAAATAACGTGTGTATAAGTTTATGTTGTACGGTATTTCCTTGTACATTTGGTTTCGTATAATTAGAAACAACTCATTAGCTTTGTAGGATTACAAACAGATTATAGGCTATAGTTCAAATTTTTAAAACCGTATCAATTCTTTTTCACACGCTTTAAATCAGTTACAAACGGGTTATATTGTTAATTTTTATAATAGTATACCATTCTAGTTCCGTTTTCATTTTAGTTATAGAATCAACCTTCCAACTTTTCAAAAGTTCCGTGCGATGATTCCTCATTTCACGAAGGTCAAACTTGTCGCCCCTCTTCTCGAGTTGGTCTGGTGAAGTAGTGAGTTAGTTTCTTGTACTCTCCACCTCATATAGCTACCCAGGTACGCCCGGCTCATCGGGGATTGTTCTGAGCCAGGCGTTTAATCTTCTTTTGAAGATGTCCACTGCAACACCACTCGTGTTCCTTAGCTATTTGGGCAGTTGATTAAACAGTTTTGGTCCTCTCACAACAAAACTATTTTCTTGCAGGGTTAAGAATATTCCCTGTCTCGCCTTTAATTTGGGAATACGACACAGTCTTCCTTTTCTACTTTCCACTGTTGTTTGGGGAGTTACAGGGTTCAGAGTAAGATTAGGGACTAGTTTCCCCATTATTTTCCAAGTGTAAATAATGGTGTATCTCTCTCTTCTCCTTTCCAGTGAATATAGGTTTAATTCACGTAACCTTTCCCAGTAATTTAGTTCTTTGCTCCCATTGATCTTCGCTGTGAAGCTTCTCTGATTCCCTTCTAGTTGTCTAATGTTTTTTTATATGGGCATGTTAGGACCGAGCAGTATTCCAATTTGGGTATGATCAGCGTTTTCAGTAGAGGAATCATTATATTCCTATCCCTTCGTTTAAAGGTTCTCAATATCTGCCCAGTTACTCTCTTTGCATGAATTGCTTGGTGAACAGGATCAGCGGTAATGAATGAAGATGAAGAGTAGATGCCTGGCAAATAAACGGCTGGCTGCATGTAACTGCTTCGCTGATTTTTCTGTCATCCTAAGTTTATTAATTAAAAAAAAAAAGGAAAATGGTTGTAAATGTATAGAGAATTTTTTTTTCTGAAAATGTTTGGGTCCCTGTTTTTGTTCAACAATTTAATTTATTTTATATTTGTTATTATAACTTTATTTGTCTGTATATACTACGGTTTGGGGTAACATATTTGTATCGGTATTTACTACTCGTGTATCTCGTTAATTAGAGCATAGGGAGTGTGCTTACTTGTAAATATGTATATAATTTCGTATGTTCTTACGTATCAGTGTAATTACGTGTATTGATGGTGTAGGTATAACATATGTACAGGCTTATTAATATTGGTAAGCTAATAGTTTTGTGTAGGTAAATTGAGTATTCCGTATTATTTTTCCCTTTATTGTATTTAAAGAACTTGTGATATTTTATTAGGGAAACCAGTCTGTCGGTGTCTCATGAGTGTGTGAAGTGCTATAGAATGTATGGTTAGAATGAAATTTTATTTTAATCTTAGGGTGGGGAAGTGTGGTTGGTTATATGGTATGTGATACGTGGCTGAATCTCGTGCGTGCTTGAACTTTTGAATTTTGGTTGCTTGAAAGTGGACAGCTGGTCTTGAACTGTGGGAAGTTTGGTAATTAAAGGGCGTAAAATTTAAAATAAGAAACAAGTATCATCGAAGGTTTCCCTGTAAAGGAATTTTTGTATTAGATTTGGTTGGACAGAGAGAGCATACTGTAACACCAGTAATCTAAGAATTGTCCTCTGCGAAAGAGGAGACGGAGTTGGGAGCCAGACCTTGCAACTTTTCGCAAGCTCTCTAAATAAACCCCTATTTGTACAAGTGCCAGTTATTTAAATGTTTAATATTGTAGGCTTAAGTTTAAGTTTAGGTTAAGCTTACGTTAAGTTTAGGCTAAGTTTGGGTTAAGTTTAGTTTAAGTTAGGGTAATGATAACTTGTGTAGGCAGCCTGATTTGCCTTGTATTTATTAATATATAGTTTTGTAATTTAATGTTTTACTGTTCCTGGCTGGGACAGCCTTGCGCTATAGAGGGGACACACATATATATATTTGTTTGTGAATCCTGGTAACGGTAACAATAAATAAATATATATATACACAGGGTGGGCCAAAGAAAACTATTACCCAACATTTGAAAAAATATTGTGGCTCATCCTGTAGGCTAATCTTACTGCTGAGGCCGTATGTTGTACCCATACTTTTACTCTTCCAAACGCTGGCTTTGAATCTAGATTCAACGCCTTAGGAGTAGAGGTACAGGCTCACAACTGGAGGGAGGTATCAGAAATTCAGAATATGGTGCTCAATTGAAAGGCGGTCAAAGTCAGCAACTGGTACTTTCAGATGACAGTCAGTTTCTCCATAGATAATTAATTTTCCTAATTTTTACACAAAATAATTAATTTATTTCCTTTTTCATTTCAGACCATCATTCTGCTAGAGTTGGTGAACAAGTTATAACATAATGAAATACTCTTTGGAAGATGAAGCATTAATATTGAACCTGCGTAAGGAGAAACACAGGTGCAAAACGAATGAAGAAAAAGTTTCCAAATAACGATGGACGATACCTGGACTTCAATATCTCATAAAAAAAATCGATATCACAGGGTCGACCAAACGAAAAGAAGGCAGTGGAAAGCCAAAAACATCACGTACTGAGGGAAATATTGACACGGTTTCATCCATGATATGCAGTCAAGAAGAATGGCCCAACACCCACAAGTCGGTTAGAGAAATTTAAAAAACTACAGGTCTTTCTCGCTCTAGTGTTCGTTGTATAGTAAAAGATGATCTGGGTCTTAAATGTTTTAAAAGAGTCGAAGTTCATAAGTTCTCTGCATCAAATAAGCAAGCAAGAGTTGAAAAATGTCGTGCTCTGTTAGATCAATTCCAAGACAGAGAAGTGTCGAAAATATGGTTCAGCGACGAGAAGACTTTTACAGTTGCTTCAATAATAAACACACAAAATGACCGAGTTTATGGAAGACAGGACAAAAAATTTATCAGCCTCGATCGACTTTGCAGGGAACGTCCGCATTTTTCTCAAAAAGTCATGGTTTCCATCTTTATTTCAAAGTTAGGGAAGTCAGAGATTGCTTTTGTTGATCAAAATGCCAAAATCACTGCTGCTTATTACCAAAAAAAAATCCTTGGTGCGGTACTGCCATCGATAAGGGAGAAGTCAAGGTTGCAAGCGTGCATTGATAATGGAGGCGGGCACATTCCGCATAATCTTGGACTCGATTAGGTGAATGTATAGAAACAAAGTTTTTCTACCCGTGTCTGTATAACAGCGAATTCCAAAATAATGGTTACAGTTAACAAAAATCCAACTTCCCCACGAGATAGACCATGAAATTCTATACAGGGCACATATTGTGGAAAATTTGGGAGTACCGAAAAGGAAGACCCACCTAATCTTGGATAAGCCATATTGACATAAAAAAAAATAATAACAATAAAAAATAAATCAGAAGGAGAACTTGAACTCTTGCTGAGAAAAATTAAAAAGACACCAACGAAGAAACAAATATGATATGAAAAGAAAAAAAGATCCCATAGCTAGAAATGGCAACATGGTTTTGGGAAGAAGAAAAAGATCGGGATAAGCTAATAAGCATAATAAGGAGAGAGGAGCAGAGCGAGACAAGAAGCCGGAATAAAAATGTTCATTATTGGTGTCAAGAAATAAAACTTATATAAATTTCAGGTAAGAAGTTCATAAATTTCCCTTCGGTTATTAAATTTAGGTTAAATAAGCTGACATTTCAGCTGTAATTGTTTAACAAAAGAGTATGGAAGTCCTGTTTATGGACAAAGTTAGGCTGGTTCATCTTTGGCCTAGGTCTTCCATCTCCAACGTAGCCTAGGTTGTGTTTAGGCTACTCTGGTTGGAGCAGGACCTATTTTTTCCATATCTATAATGGTGGCCCGTGTGGGGAAGGGTTATTTGCTGTGAAAACCTTAACCTTGAATAAAATAAAATTAAAACAAACAAAAAAAATAAAATTACGCCTTATCAAACATTTTGACATCTGAACAGAATTTATTCCATGTTTGGCTTTTTCAAATATTTACTACATATAAATAATAATAAATTACGAAGCCCTAACTAAAATAAAAATAAAAATAATTCAAATGCTTCAAAACTTATCATTTGGTCATAAATGTGGTAAAATTCTAGAATAAGGGTAATCAGAAGCCTAGCCTATTTAACAAATAAAGCTAAATTGTATACATAATATAAAGCTTATTTATAGAGTTGAAAGGGTTTTAGGATTTTGGGGACTTATTTTGGAAAAATAAAATAAACAAAATATGGCTGAATGTGAAGCAATTGAGGCAAAGATTAAATCATTAAAAAGGAAGAGATCAGCAAGGAAGGGAGTCATTACCAGGCTTTTAACTACTTTAATAGCAAAGAAAATCCAAATAAAAGGGATTATGATACTATTTTGGGTGGTTTAAATAGAATTAAACAGGAAATAATAATTATAGACGAGGAAATTGTTACAGAAACTGATGGTTAAATGTTGGTGAAGAGACATATACAGCACTTTTGTGTGAACAAGAACAGAATATTTTTGAAATAGATTCTCACATAAATGAATTATATGCTGCTTTAGATAATCTACCAAATAATTTAGAGGCTACAAATCAAAGTTTGATTGAGGCCTTCAGAAATGTATCCATTTCTAATGATGACAATAAACAACTAAAAGCCAAGTTACCAACATTACAAGTACCAATATTTGAGGGTGATCGAACAAAATTTCAGTCTTTTCTGAAAAATTTGATAGTTTAATTGGCAACAAAGATTATATATCTGATGTTGACAAATTCAGTTATCTGCTTAATTATTTAAAGGGCCCAGCCCTAAAACTGGTTGATGCCTTACCGGCAATAGGCAGTTCGTATAAAATAGCTCTCAAATTACTAGAAAGAAATTTCCTAAATAGAAAAGAAATAGTAAATGATTTAGCAATAAAATTAAAAAATATAAAACCAGCCAAGGATAACCATCAGGATCTGTACAATTTCTATTGTGAAATTGAATGCATGTTAGGTCATCTACAAAATAATGACATAGATCTAGAGAAATCAGCATGGTTTATCCAAGCCATAATATTTGATTGTTTACCTACCCAAATTAGGGATATTTTCCAAAGAATAACGGGAAATACATACCCTACCCTTGGTGAAATAAGGAATGAATTTCCAAATGTTTTGTCAATGTACAAATCTTCAAAGATTGATTCACAAACAAAGATTGATTCACAAATAAACAAACAAAGATTGATTCACAAATAAACCAAACAAAGAAAATTCAAACAAACCAAAGCCACAACCACAACAACAAAAGACAAATCAGAACAAAAAGTGATAGGTCTAACTCCTACACTACAAAATTTTAATGTTACGACAGAATTTGTACGTAAGTGTAAATTTTGTTCGGCTGATGATCACAATAGCACACGATGTACTAAATATGTAGACTTAGAATCCCGGATAAACAGGTGTTCTCAGTTAAACCTTTGTACTAAATGCACAGCTGCAGGACATACTAACAAAGACTGCAAAACAAAAATAAGATTCAAATGTGTTAATTGTGGAAGTTTAAATCATGTCTCTTGTCTTTGTGATTCATTTAAAAATTCAAATAAACAAAACCAAAGAAAAATGAAAAAACATTTAATGGACATATATCAATAAATAATGTCAATAAAAATTCTAGTGTACTCCTACCTACAATAACCTTGGATTTAAAAAATAAAAAGGTGGGACAACTATAAGATGTCTAATAGATTCTTGTTCCCAACAAACATTTGTAGATCAATCATTAGTTAATCAATTAGGCCTACAAACTCATAAAAATGAACAAGAATTGTGTATAACATCATTTGTCAAAGAAAATGAACAGAAAGAAAAATATAGTACAGTCAATTTAGATCTGGATATACCCACAGAGAATAAAACAACAAACATAGAAGCAGTAGTCATTGAACAAGTTGGTCAACAAAAATTTAAAATACCAAATTTAAAACAAGTAATACAACAACTTAAAAAGCAATATAAAATTGCAGATAGAAATTTAAATGATGATACAATAGATAATGTTCAAATGTTAATTGGAGCTGATTATATTCACTTAATTCAGAAGGGCATAGTCAGAATAGGAGATGGGATTGCTCTAGATACTCACTGGGGTATAGCTCCACTGGGACACATAGATAAATATAAAATAACAATGAAAAATAAAAATATATGACTAACAAACTTGCCCTATTATGACAAGGTCTTACACAACTCAAATAATGACATAAATACTGAAATATTAAATAAATCATTAACAACTGAAGAATTAGATAAAGGTGTACAACAGCTCTGGCTATTAGAGTCAGTGGGGGTGCAAGATGGTGATCATACAGATGAAAATCAATTAATGGTGAAAATTTTGAAAATACCATCATGTATGAAAATGGCCATTATTCAATTGAACTACCTTGGAAGATCAATAGTCCAAAATTAAATGATAATCTAAAGGTAGCTAAAGGTCATCTCTATAATTTGATGAAAAGATTAAAAAATGACAATAGAATTAAAATGTATGATGATGTTTTCAAGGACCAGTTAGAAAAAGGCTTCATTGAAGAAGTTAAAGATCACCCCTTTAAAAAACAACTGCCATTATCTTACTCACACAGGAGTCTATAGAAAGGATGCACCCACAACAAAACTTAGAGTTGTGTATAACTGTAGTCTTAAAGATGGCAATAAGCATAGCTTGAATGACTGTCTCATAGAGGGGCCTAATCTTATTTCAGACCTTGTAAAAATCCTTCTAAGATTTAGATTAGATGACTATGCAGTTCAAAGTGATATAAGCAAAGCTTTTTTGAGAATTCATCTGAAAAATAACTATGACAAAGATCAACTAAGATTCTTGTGGTTTAATGATCCATATGACTTAAATAAAGGGTTTAAAACATTTAAATTTAATGTGGTTTTGTTTGGAGCAAATGCAAGTCCTAGTTTACTGGCTTTAACCATCAAACATCACTTAAATTTGTATGATGAAAATGATTTAACTGTTCAGTTCTTGAAAGATCACTTCTATGTAGATAACCTTGTAGGATCAACCAAAACAGAGTCAGAATTAAATGAAGTTTACATAAAAGCAGATAAAATAATGAAAGAAGGTAATTTTGAATTAAGAGAGTGGATCACAAATAATGAGAGACTAAATCAAAAAATAAAATCAGAAGACAAAGGATTACAGAACCAACAAACAGGGTGAAAACATTAGGCATGATCTGGGATTTGAACTCAGATTCTAAAGTTCATGACTCACTCTGCACAAAAGGCTACACCTTAGATACAACAGCTAACACAAAAAGAAAGATCTTATCCGAAAGTTCAAAAATATTTGATCCTATGGGTTTACTCCTTCCTTCTACTATCAGATCCAGGGTTCTTTTACAAGAATTTTGGAAACAGAAAGTAGACTGGGATGATCCTATAACCAATAAACAACAAGATAGCTGGAAAAGGTTAGCTAAAGATCTCAATAAACTACAAAACATAAATATTCCCAGAGTTTGTGGACACAGAGATACACCTCAAACCTTGCATGTATTTGGCGATGCCAGTGAAAAGGTGTATGGCTGTTGCGCTTACCTTGTAGGTGAGGATGGCAGCCATTTGATCTATGCCAAGGGGAAAGTAACACCCTTAAAACAAAAGAAAACTATTCCTCAGCTTGAATTACTTGCAGGTTATCTAGCTGTAAAAATAACAGGATTTCTCCATGAAGTCTACCATGATGTAAACATCACAAATACATATATTTGGCTTGACAGTCAAATCTGCTTGGCATGGATCAACTCTGATGAGTTAAACTCAAAAACATCTTTGTCCGTAACAGATTAAGAGACATTAAAGAAGCTAGACAAAATTTGGACATAACCTTCAGATACATTCCAACAAAACAAAATCCTGCAGACTTTCTTACAAGAGGATTATCCTGTAAATTACTAAAATCCAACAAAAATTGGTTTCATGACCTGAATTCATTCAGGATGAAACAATGTGGCCAGCAGGACAAATTAATGTAAAGCTTAACATGATAACCACAAATAAAGTTGAGCCACTATTAGATTATAACAATTATTCTGACTGGCAAACTTGTAAGGGTAACATCTTACTGTCTCAGATTCATTCACAACTGTTTAAAGAAAGTAAATAAACAAAGAAATAATGATAATGAAATGTATACAAGTCTAGCTACCAAATATTGGATTAACCACATACAACAAACAGAATACAAAAATAAAATAGATTTTCTAACAATTGGTAAACAAATGAACAAAGTACCCTCTGTGGTAATAAACTTGAATCTTTACATTGACAAAGATGGCTTATTAAGATGTAAGAGTAGATTAAACAAATCACAAATCACATATAACAGTAAACAACCCCTTCTTCTTCCTAGGTTCCATCACATTACAACCCTAATTATTAGAGAGAAACACAATGAACTTTATCACATGGGTGTTCCACAAACATTAAATGCCATTAGAAAGTTGTATTGCATACCCAAAGGCAGAATGACTGTAAAGACAGTTTTGAATAACTGTGTCACCTGCAAAAGGATTCATTCCAGATCTTTCAGGAAGACCAATCTTCCTGATTTGCCAACAGAGAGAGTCACCTTTAATAGGCCTTTTGAAACAGGAAGTTTGACTGTTGGTCTGGGAACAACAGAACAAAAAATGGACATCATACTTTACACATGTTCATCTTCTAGAGCAGTCAGCTTAGATATAGTGAATGATCTCTCCGCAGAATCATTTGTCTATAGCTTCAGAAGATTTTGTGCTAAGCATTCTGTACCCAAAATTGTTTGGACAGATAATGCAACATATTTCAAGGCTGGTGAAAGCCAAATAAATGACATATTACAAAATTCACATACCATAACATATCCACAAAATAACAAAATAGAATGGAAATACATCCCTGTTGCGTCACCATGGTATGGACCAATCTGGGAAAGGAATATCCAAACAATAAAGAATTGCCTAAAGAAATCAATAGGTAAAAAACAAATTGAATTCTTTGAACTTCTCACTCTCATTAGTGAAATTGAGAATGTTGTCAATAACAGACCTCTTACTTATGTAGGGGATAATATTAATGATGTAGAGCCTCTCACCCCAAATCATTTGATTAAGGGAGAAGTCATTAACCTTCTACCTGATTACAATATCTCCTTGGATGATCCACCTTCGAGTGATAATAATCATGATTTGCAAAATAGATTATCACAAATAACAAATATAAAAACAAAATTTAAAAAGCAATGGAGTGATGAATACCTTGTTGGGTTGAGAGAAAGGCATAAATATATACAAAACAAAGACCGGGATAATGAAATCAGGGTAGGAGATGTAGTTCTAATTAGACAAAATACACCAAGACAGTGTTGGCCATTAGGTAGAGTTTTAGAACTAAAAACTGGGGAAGATGGATTAACCAGGGTTGTAAAACTTAAAACTGCTTCAGGTGAAACTATAAGAGATGTATCACTCTTATATCCCCTAGAAGTAGGTCCAACGACTGTTAACAAAAATGATCATGAAGATGAATCTATAATAGATTCTGATGATGATCAAAATTTGACCCAAACTATACCAAACCTAACCTGTTCAATAAATGATGTAACTAGTCCTACTACTACAATAACCTATACCACAAATAGTAGACCACAACGTTCAACTGCTCTACAAGCTAGGCAGATGTTACAACAAAAGATATGGGCTGGAGTATTGTAATATTTCCTATGGAAAATAAATTAAAATGCAACACCCTTTCATTTTGGAAAGAGTGAGGACTTTATAAAATGCTACACTATTTATATTAAAAAGTGAGGAAAAACAAAAATGGAATAACAAATAAAACATAAATTATAGGTAATCTAAGATGGGTTAACAAATATTAAAGAAAAAATTGGGTTTCACATACAATTTTTTCTTTCTGGCTGGCCCCAATGTGTGGAAAATTTGGGAGTACCGAAATGGAAGACCCACCTAATCTTGAATAAGCCATATTGACATAAAAAAAAATAATAACAATAAATAAATCAGAAGGAGAACTTGAACTCTTGCTGAGAAAAATTAAAAAGACACCAACGAAGAAACAAATATGGGATGAAAAGAAAAAAGATCCCATAGCTAGAAATGGCAACATGGTTTTGGGAAGAAGGAAAAGATCGGGATAAGCTTAATAAGCATAATAACGGAGAGGAGGGAGCAGGAGCGAGACGAAAGAAGCCGGAATAAAATTTTCATTATTGGTGTCAAGAAATAAAACTTATATAAAATTTCAAGGTAAGAAGTTCATAAATTTCCCTTCGTTTATTAAATTTTGGTTAAATAAGCTGACATTTCAGCTGTAATTGTTTAACAAAAGAGTATGGAAGTCCTGTTTATGAACAAATAGCTAGGCTGGTTCATCTTTAGCCTAGGTCTTCCATCTCCAACGTAGCCTAGGTTGTGTTTAGGCTACTCTGGTTGGAGCAGGACCTATTTTTTCATACATACAGTATATTGATTGTACAAATAACATTCGATAAAGGTAAAATTATATTGTTCAAAATCACGGTAATAGTTTTTTGTTCCACCCAGTATATATTCGGGTGGTCCACAATTACAAAGGAATCTTTTTTTTCAATCTTTGGGGTCTATCCCCTGTTATTGTTTACCGTGCTGAAAAATACATCATACACCAAATTTTAACGCGATCACATAATTTTAAGATGTGTCACATGGCGCATGAAGATTTACCTGATAAACTTATAATAGCGAAAATCGTAAGTTTTAATTTTTTCTAGACTTAGTTTATAATTGATAGTTATCGTTCGTGAGGCCATACCAGATCCCTCTCATCTAGTAAATACTTTTGTATTATTTTAGAGATTGACTAGTATTTTCTTCTCAGTGAGGGGAGGGTCTCATGGGGCCCATCTCCCACTCTTTGTTGCTTGGTTTTCAATCCATGCGTCACCGTTACCTTCCGGGCATTCGAAAACTGCCGCAGGTGCTCCTCCACTACTTGTAGTGGGTATTGCTTCTGGTCTTCATTCTTGGTGAGTACAGTGTTGAAGTCCTGGATGAGTGGCACTACTCGCTCGGCAAAATTATGAACGACCTTCATGGACCGAACGAACTGCGAGGCAGCCTGGTAATCTGCCTGGCCTTCCCACTCCTGCCAGTCGACTTTCAGGAAGGCGGTCGGGAGGATCAACAATTCGAAGAAGTGAAGAGATGACCTGGTAACGAATTTGATCACCGTCTTCCCTTTGAGAGTCGACACGGTCACCTCCATGTTAATCCGCTTCGCAGGATCCTCTGAGCCCTCCTTATCCAAGGGCTTAAACATCTCCCTCTTTGACTGCCAGGGAGGTGTCAATCGAAGCAGGAGAGGGAGACCAACATCTCACTCAAGTACCACTGATGGCGGAAGGAGGACGTGACCGTCGCCTTCGAGATGGCTTTGTCTTCGTAGGCCACCAGTTGGATCAGGAAGGAGAGGTCGATAGCCGGTGCGGCAGCCCCGAGGGGAGGGGCCACAAACCATTCTCGGATGTAGAGGACGACTGCGAAGGTGGAGAATTTCTTCATGTAAGTTCGCTCGCTCGGTCGCCGTCAGGGCGAACTGAGACCGGAAGAGATTGATTTTGATGGCATAGATGACGCGAGCCATCCACCTGGCGCGGTGGAGGGCTCCAGGCTGGAGAAATCGGACTCCTCGTAGAGGAATACCACCAAGGTAGATAATGCTCAACTTCAGCAGCTCCGGGTAGTCGTCGCACGGTTGTGTGGCGTTCACCTCGTCCCAGTCGGCCATGATGTCCTCAGCCACTTCGAAACGCTCCTTGTCGATGATGTTCTACAGGGTGTCCCGTAAGTCTGGACCCATAGGGATTTATAATATATTTTTTTATTATGTTATTATTATTATTTTATTATTATTATTATTTTTTTATTATTTTTTATTATGATTTTTATTTGTGGGGCCACTTGAAAGCCAAAGTGTACGAGGTCAAACTTCAGAACATTTTCCACCTTAAAGCACGCATTGTGGAGGCGTGTCAATAAATTTCTGCGACTGTGATTCAGAAAGTGCTGTCGCAGTGGAGATTGCGTCTTCAACTATGTGTGCGACACAACGGCGGACACTTTGAACAGATTATGTAATAAATTTTTGGACTATTTTGTAATTTTATTATTTTTCCCTATGGGTCCAGACTTACGGGACACCCTGTAGTTCTGTTGGAAACGCTTGAACAGGAGGGAGTCGGGACCAGACCGTGGCATGCAGCGAAGACCTTTTCCGCCACAATCTCCGAGACATTAAATAAATTAAATTAAATAAGCCAAACTTCGATCACTTTGCGTGTCTCTGCTCTTGAAGTACTTGCCACTGTACTGAAACTTACCTGTGAACAAGAAAAGTTTTTGAAACGTCACGTCCTTCTGCCAAGGTTATCTATGGGGACACTTTTGCTGAGCTAATTGGAATTGCTAGTGACATGGGACATCTATTATGCCTACCACCAGAAAAAAAACGGGCTACTCAAATTAGGACGGGAAATTTGAAAGTTACGAGTGTTGCTTTTATAGATTTATAGAGTAAATCTTCAGGTTCCATGTGACATGTCTTAAGATTATCCGTTCGGGCTAAATTTTGGTGCATGTTTTTTTCAACACAGAGAACAATATCAAGGGGTAAGACATTGAACTTTACAGCTTTTGATTTTATGGACCGCACTAATATATATATATATATATATACACACATACACGAATATATATATATATATATGTGTGTGTGTGTGTGCATTTAACTGCAATGACCACGCAGTATATAAATGAATAGAAACGACGTAAGTAATAAGGAGCGTCTCTGCACACGGGGAGGAGAAATAACGAATAAATGAAAATGAAAAATGAGGCGAACCGCCCGGGAATCGAACCCAGGGCCTTCCAATTGCCGGTTGGATGCGCTACCATTACACTACGGACCTCGATCAATCATAAATCGAAATTCTCCTACATAGGGCAGAAACCAATGCCCTGAGAGGGCACCCTCGCAAATCGTGAATATGTGCATTTAACTGCAATGACCACGCAGTATATAAATGAATAGAAACGACGTAAGTAATAAGGAGCGCCTCATTTTTCATTTATTCGTTATTTCTCCTCCCCGTGTGCAGAGACGCTCCTTATTACTTACGTCGTTTCTATTCATTTATATACTGCGTGGTCATTGCAGTTAAATGCACATATTCACGATTTGCGAAGGTGCCCTCTCAGGGCATTGGTTTCTGCCCTATGTAGGAGAATTTCGATTTATGATTGATCGAGGTCCGTAGTGTAATGGTAGCGCATCCAACCGGCAATTGGAAGGCCCTGGGTTCGATTCCCGGGCGGTTCGCCTCATTTTTCATTTATTCGTTATTTCTCCTCCCCGTGTGCAGAGACGCTCCTTATTACTTACGTCGTTTCTATTCATATTATATATATATATATATATACACACACACACATATATACACACAGGGTGTTCGTAAAAGATCTGAACGATTTCAATCCTTATTAATATGATAACCCAATAACATACAAAGAAACAAGTTTATCCATGTGACTCCGCACAGCTATAAGTTTTACATGCGTTCAAGCATGCCAGCATCGACCATCACTATTGTATCCCTGATCCTGATTCGTAGTTCATAGATGTTGACAACCTTGGTCTTGTACAAAAAAAACTTTATTAGTTGCTCAATCGCTTACACTTGCTTCATGCTTTATATCTTGTGTAGTTTGAAAAATATTAACGAATCAAATCGTTCAGATCTTTTATGAACGCCCCGTATATATGTTACACACAGACCTTGCATGGAACAAGGAACTCTTCTGGGATATTAAATCCACTATAGTTCGGATAAGTAAAGGTAAATGGCATATACTGAAGTTTTTCTTTTTTATGATGGAAGCTCACAGTAGGCAACGGGTTAGGTTAGCTTTAAACACTAGACCCTGTCCCAAAGCTGGTCCTATCTGCTTAGCATATTTGCTTAACAGATGGCTGGTGAGGGAAGCCATATTTTGGGGCCTCTTCGCTAGTGATCGGCTTCCATTATGAAAAAGAAAAACTTCAGTATTAACCATTTACCATTACTTATTCGAACTATAGTGGATTTAATATCCCAGAAGAGTTCCTTTTTGAATGCACGGTCTGTGTGTAACATAAAAGTATCTCAGGGTACCGTTCTGATTTGTAATATATACACACACACACACTCGTATATATGTCCAAGCGTAAAGCGTTGTTCGAAATGATCACTGAGTCTGTCTGGAGGCTTCATGCTTAGTCCATAAAGACTAAATAGACTTTTTCTCTGAATGATAGAAAACATAGTTATCTATACATAGGTTTAGTGTATACTGTACATATAGTACTGCAAATTATTATTATGGTATGTTGGTTCTAACTATTTCTATAAGTATAATTCTTATGGTATGTAAACTTTAATGGAGAAAAAATCAGTAACTTCTCAATGATTGCGGACGTCCGTAAAATATTGGAACAGATGTATACAGAGTACTGTAAACATCAAAGTATACAAAGAAACTGAAATCGCTTTGGAAGAAGTATTTATATCCTAAGGGTTACAACAGTCATAAGCATAAAAAACTGTAGGTAGAGAGATTTCTACCTGGCTGGTTCTGGATTTACGATGGTTCTGCAGTCTTACACTGTATTCTACAACATTTTAGCGCTATGTTCAGTTGTGTCTAGGAATCGATATTGACCAATACCAACCCCTCACGCGATATCAGATCAGAGTATGAATATCTTTGGTGTAAGACTGTAGGACAATTATAAACTCTATTTGTAAAAACTTAAAAGAATTCGAGCAGTAAATCTGGACCATGAACGGCGACCTAGTTTGTACTTTTTTCTCTTTGTTATTAGAAAAATTAATTGATTTATTTTGTGGAATTTACGCTGAGACCTTTAAACATTGTATGAGACAGGCCTATATAATAAACACAATACTAATCCATTAACATTGTTATGCTAATTATTTCAGGTTTATTAACTTCCAGTTCATATTATTCATGATGTTAATTGAATAATCTTCAGTTAAATTAATAAGTTTGCATTTATTTTTATTTATTGTAAATTAGCATCACAACGAATTTTAATGTCAAAAGATTTTATAAAACTCAATTAATTTTCGAGTTTGGTCAGTTCCTATTTTGTGTTCCATATTTAATTTTACATTTTTCTTAATTTTAAAATTAAAATGAAAACAAACTTTTTTACATTGGCTTAAAATACTGGAACCAGTCTTCCCTTAGTTTAAATTTAAATGTACTAAGTATACTTTATAATACAGACTCATCAGTTCAATTAAAGTATATATATATATATATATATATATATATATTACAGTCAAAGTGTGTAACTAGCCATTTCGCGTAATGGCTGAAACTTTTAGTCATTTCGCGAAATTACTAAAATCTTCAGCCATTACGCGAAATGGCTGAAATTCCACCTTGGTCATTTCGTACAAGATCATTTGCCCGGTTAGGTCAACTGCATGCCCTTGACAATTGGTTAGGTTAAGTTGTGTTATTTTCGTTAGTTTTAACGAAAATAACACGACTTAACCTAACCAATTGTCAAGGGCATACAGTTGACCTAACCGGGCCTTCAATGGCGGACATCGGAATAACATTGAACTCCCGGTTAGAATTTGAAAACCTCTATATTGAAAATTCAAATGTGTTCAAATGTGTTCATATGTGTATTTGAAGAATTTCTCACTTATTTGAACAGACCTGTGGATGTATGTATGTTTTAGCAGATTTAGTTAGTTAAATAAAGGTTTCCAATTTTATTGTGATGTTTGTTATTTCTATGAATTCATGACGAAAGTCATTTTAGCTATTTCACGAAATGACCAAGATGGAATTTCAGCCATTTCGCCTAATGGCTGAATATTTTATTCATTTCGCGAAATGACCAAGTGAAACAGCCATTTCGCGAAATGACTAAACGTTTCAGCCATTATGCAAAATGGCTGGTTACACACTTTGACCGTAACACACACACACACACACACACACACACACACACATATATATATATATATATATATATATATATATACTGTATATATGAAAATGAAAATGAAGTGAAAATGAAAATGAAAAGGTTTATTGACAGACTATAGTCCATATGACAAGTATTATTAATACAATGACAGTTCATATACTAAGGCTAGAAATATATACAATTGATTAGAAATAATACTGTAATGTCGAAGTTAAGTGGAGCTACTGTACCAAGAAGTTCATAGCTTAGAGGATAAATGGCAGGACTTATGGATAGCTTGGATGATCGGGTTGGTTGACTTTTTAATTCTTTGCATTAGACTGTATTGAGCACGTCTTGTTACCTCCGGGATGCTCGGGACATTGCGGGTAGCAAACATTTGCGAAGCTGAGCATCTCGGGGGTAATTTATGTAAGAGTCTAAAAGACCTGTTGTACAGCACATTTAGGGTTCTGCCAGAACCTTTTTTATAATTCACCCAGAGTTGCTGTCCGTATATATTACTGCAGAAAGTACGAAAGAGAGTGTCTTAGCTTCACTTGTACAGAATCAAGTTCCTTATGGTCATATTCGCTTCAGCACACAGGCTTCGAGATTGTTTTCTTATATCCGAGTCATCACTCAAGGAGCTGGTAATAGTTTGACCCAAATACTTAAACTCTTGTACTTCCTCAATTACCTCACCATTCATTTTAAACCTTATATCAGCTGGCTGATTACAGCTTTTAGGATGAAATTGCATAACCTTAGTTTTTGTAATATTGAAAAGAATATCATGTTTCTGAGAATGCACTTCGCAGACATTTAGTAGCCTATCCAGAACTTTAACAGAGGGACTTATTAACACCATATCATCGACATAAACTAAGTTATTTATCCTTGTGTTATCTATACAACATCCCACTGTTGCCTCATTAAGTGAAGCAATTAATCCGTCGATATACACATTAAACAGCATAGGGGAGAGCAAGGAGCATTGTCTCACCCCGCAAGAGGAGCCAAAACACTCGGATAGTACATTGCCCCACCTAACAGTGAAAGATTGGTGGGAATACCAAAATTTCAATAAATTTAATATGTACATGGGAACCTTCCTGTCTTCTAGTTTTGCAAATAAAATGTTGTGGTTCACCCTATCATATGCCTTACTTATATCTAGGAAACAGCTATAAATAGTTGAAATACTGTCAATGTATTTAGATATTGTTTCTTTAAGTACAAAGCAAAGATACACAGATCAGTTGAGTGGGACCTTTTAAAGCCAAACTGATTAGATGTCCATAGGAAATCATTTAATCGTCGTAACAAGAATTGTTCTAATAGTTTCGAGAAGCAGGAAGCGACAGCTATAGGCCTGTAATTATTGCTGGACAGAATGTCTCTGTACTTATTTTTGACCAGGGGCAAGATATATACCCTCATGAACTCTGCAGGGATATAGCTATGAGCAAGCATGGCTGATA